>WHYT01017331.1:22639-37920 GCA_009806455.1 Tetrax tetrax
AAACCTGCATTCGCCAAAGTTTTGTGTGGTTTTCATTTCTTCCTAAATAAACAGCTACCTCATATAGTGAAATGAAATCCAGAGAGAGAAAATGAGAAAAAAAAAAACAAACACAAACAAAACCCCCCCCAGCCTCTCCACAAACACCTCCAACAACCAACAACTATTTGTGGGTCTTGTGACTCTGATAAGTCAGAGCAGAACATACAGATTTATTGATTTGGTTGTTGCAGGGGGATTTGTAAACATCTTCATGGCTCAGAGCAGGCTTTCCATGTCTCTCTTGGTCTTACTGTTGCTTTCCAAAACAGAAACAAAATAATTCAGGCCTTTGTTTGGGAAGTTTAACCTGTTGTGTACCACTCTGGCCCTCCTGCCACTCCTGGACTTTGACTCACACAGTTTTGGAGGATGCAACAGCCCATTTCTCCCTGGTTTGTCTTTCATGTTGTAGTTTAACCCCGGTAGGCAACTAAGCACCACGCAGCCGCTCACTCACCCTCACTGTCCCAAGTGGGAGAGGGGAGCAAATTGGAAGGGTAAAAGAAAACTTGTGGGCTGAGATAAAGACAGCTTAATGATTGAAACAAAATATAATAATAACAACACAACTAAAGAATATTTAATTCCCAAAGGAATATTGAATACCACTACCAGCGATGCAGTTGGTGAGGTACTGCAGAACACCAGAAATGAAGACTTTTACTGTTACTGCTGGGAACAGAAGCTGTCTGTGGCATTGGGCCAGGGACCACTGCTTCCCAGCTGGGTCTCAAACATACCATGACACAGAGCCACCGCAGCAACTTCAAATATCCAGGTGCACAACTCTCGCATTGAGCCCATCTTTCTATTTCGAGCCAGGACACCAGGGATTGGGATGCAGGGAAGCTCTCGAGCCATGCATCAAGGAGCCTCTTTACAGGAGAAGTGCTCCAGCACTTCACCCCAGACAAAACTGAGTGAAGGTCTGGTGCCACAGGCAACCTTTCTTCGTTTGCAGCAGAAACAAAAAATAGTCTTGAACCACTCCTCATTTCTGCCCTGTAAACCCGGACTGACTGCTTTCGTGTCAGGGAAATGCAGTCTTGTCACACCGAGATGGAGAATGAACTCTCACACCACAGCTCTGAACAAGTCCAACGCCTCCTCCCTGTGTAAGATGAGCAGAGAAACGTTTTCTCTGGAGGAAGGTGAAGGTTTGGCTGTGTGTGGGAAACCCGAGCACCTGAACCGCTGCGGGGTCCCCACTCAGCAGGAGCTGTCAGACTGCCTTCACTTCCCTGCCAAGAGGAGCATCCTAGCGTCACTAAAAATAGAAACCGACGGTTGGGCTCTGTACAAACAACAGCTGGAGTATGACGTGGTTTAGAGATGGCATTTCAGATTTTCTAGAGGAGAGGAAATGGACTGAAAGGAACCCATTTCCCCACAGCTAGGGTACCTGGTCCTCTTCCATGTTATTTTATTTTAGAGCATCCACAGCAGGTGTCTTCTGCTATCACTTCATCACAGCACAATTTCTGTTTTCTTCCCCATCACCACACAACAGGCACGAAGCGGGCAGGAGCCAGGGGATCTGCCACACGGTTCTTCCTCTGCCGTCGCTCAGTTTCCATGGGCTGCTCCCGAGACTCACCCTGGCACGACGAAAAGGCGTGGGGAGCTCGTCCAAGTGCCTTTCAGACCGTGTGTTCCAGGGCTTGATGCAGACAGGCTTTGTTCCCCGACCCGGAGAACTGGGGAGCAAACCTCACGGTAAGATGCTGTCTCGCCTTAGGGGAAGCGCAGGTTTTTGTGTCGGCACCCACAGCTGCCTCCCTGGTGGAAGCACCCAGCCCGTTTGTTAGGGAATTTCTACTTAGTATTTGTAATAATTTGCCATATCCTCAAAAACAGTTCTACATTAAAAACTCCTCTTTTCCTGACATATATTAATGTAAATCAGAAAGTGTCAATCACATACCATGAGAATTAGAGAGCAGCGTGGGCCCGCGTGATCCAGCCCTGCCAGCCCGAGGAGCCCAGACATTTTGGAAGAGGTAAATGAACAGGAAAAAGGCAGACTATGGCTCTAACCGCTTCAACTATTTACATCCTCGTCAGAGCCAGACCCCTGTATGACTAAAACTGTACAAATCAACGTCTTTGGGGAAGGAAATGAGGAGTCGTCATGAATTTAAAAACAAATCATCAGATTTTCTGGCATCCATAGATGCTTCAACCCCTTTACTGGAAACATTTGAGGCATGAATTTACAAAAAATATTTGCAAAATCCACGCAGAAGCATGCAAAACAGTGAATGGAGCTGGAACATTCTAGGGGCTGGAAGCACCCTCAGGGCATCCCTGCCCACATCCTCAGGCCTGGGGGGGAAAGGATCTCTTCTAGTCCTTGCACTAAAGGTACAAAAACGTAAAATTCACTGAAAAGATTATCTGAGGCAAAAAGAATCTGTTTAACAGACGTGCATCTCTGAAGGAGCAGAAACATGACAATTTAACATGCAAAATCAATTATACCATGGAAATGGCAAAGCTCATGAGTACAACATTTAAGAAGTGTTTGCACGTACCATGTGAAGTAGCTGTAAAAGCAGATTGTGTGTTTTTGGAAACATGGCTGTCAGCAGATGAAACCTCAGCCAGTAGCAGGCAACAGCCAAGAAGCAGGAGCATTATCACCATCATCCCTAATTGAGGAAAACATTCTTGAAGAAATTGCTCCAGCCAAATGTGTGCAACATTTGGCTCCAGCTAAAATCTCACCTCAATCAATATGTTACAAGCAAGGCAGGGTGGAATTGAGATCTCTGGTCTTAAAAGCACTGAGCTTAAGTTTCTCTCCGTGCATCCTTCCAGCCTCAGAGGGTAGCTCTGTGCAGCTGGAGCCCTCCGGCCCAGGTCTGTCCGTGTTGCGCCTGAGGACATGGCTCATCCCAGCTTTCAGCTCAAGCTCTGGCTTTGGGAATGTCCACCAGCTTTCATATCTGCAGGGCAAATTTAGATTTGATCGTGCTTATTATGGAGATGGTCACATTGCAGAGCAATTAAAAATTAAACACCAGTAATACAGCAAAGATGAAAATACTGTTTCTGTTCGGGGACAGACAGTATTGCATCACCATTCCAAGATGTTTGGCAGCATCCGGCTCCTTCCTGGGAAGCCAGGCCTTTGCTCCAGCATCACGGACAGCAGGTCCACAGGCTCCGCGGGATAATCCCATCGGCACGTTCCAGGGGCTCCCCTCGCCTAACCCAGCATGGTGAACTTTACTTTCGGATGGCAGCGCGTCAGCGAGGACGACACGGAGGTGTTAATGAGTTCACGTGGTCAGGGCCGATCTCACACGAGGCAGCAAATGCGTTACACAGCACAAAGCCGGCAGTGACGACTGGTACTGACGCTCCCGTGAGACACGCGTGCACGGGAATCAGAGAGCTTTAAAACCTCACCTCCACCAAAACCACGGCTTCGTTACCTCAGTCTCTCATGCTTAGTTCTGCCTACCATTTTTGAGAAAAGCTGATTTAAAAATACAGCTCACCCCTGTACCTCAAAAGAACTAAAAAAGAAGGGCAGGAAACAGGTTCTGAAGTGTTAATACACGGGAAGCTCTTCGCAACACAAAATCATTAATTTGTGCGATGACTGCATAATTAATTCTTGGTCTCATCTCATTCTCTTTTAAATATATTCCCACACTGCACAGAAGCTGTTGGCTAATGAATTAAACAGTTTGATGATGATGAATCACAATTTTGCTTATCAATATTAAAATATGCCAGCGGTATGTTTTTCAGTTTGGGTCACGGACGTTTAGGCTGTAATACTGTCAGAAATGCAGACATCATGCTTCATGAGCCTCAGTGCAGAATCAAAGTCCAAGCTTTGTTTTCAGATTTGGGGTTTTTGAACTATTTTTATTTGTTTTCTCCCATTCAAGTAACAATGTGAGCATAAGGTATCCTGCAAAACTTGAGATTTATCAATAACAGCATCTGAGATGGAGAAGTGCAGTTACTCGGGAAACCTCAAGCCAGACCTCGTTTGTTCCTCTGAGTGTGATTAATGGGGTAAGTGACACCAGATGGCAAATGCTTTGAGAAGCCCCTGCTCCCCAAAGAAGTGTTAATTACTTCCAAAGCCACAGCCACAGGATAAGGGAGAAGGAACAGGTCCCAGCCCAGCGCTAAGGGGACACAGGAGCGATGAGCACCTCAGCACATGGTCTCTGTGAGGGACCATGTGGGGGTGGGAGCTCCCACCAGCACCCACCTCCCGGCCAGGACCAGGGTCTCTGTGCTGGGTCTGCTGGGGCAGCCGATGGCATCCTCACCATCCTGCCTCTAACACGCTACCCACACCCCAGAAAAGCCAGCTCCGGCCTCCAGAGGAGCAGAACTGCCCGCCTGAGAGTCAATGAGCCCCTTACGCTCCCTGTGACAAAAGGTAGAACACACTCACCAGTGAGGTAAGGCACCCACTTGTGCAGATTTTTGGCACGACGATGCCCTTGAGGCTCTCCTCTGCAGCGTTCACAGCTGCACAGGCAGCCCCTCTCCCTGAAACCCACGCTCAGCTGCTGGGCCAGGCTGGTGCTGTGACATCTCCACGCCGCCCCGCGGGCTTTGTGCTACGAGCAGGTTTCATCAAAGGGACCGTAAGAGGAAGAGACCCTATGGCTGCTGAAATTGTTTGATAGGCAAAACACGTATCAGATGAGAGACACCGGCGCAGACGCCACACGGCTGCAGCGCGGGGGAGCAGAGCCCGGCACACCTGCTCGGCGGGACCAGCCCAGCAGCGCGTGCGGCGATGCCCAGCCCAGCAGGGACCCGAATCGCCGCCGTCAGCGCATCGCCGCTCTCTGCCCTTCCACAACAGCCCTGCCACCTCAGCACCAGCCACCTCTTTGATTATTGCCCAGTAAATACAATTTTGCACACCTGCAAGTCATACAAGCCTGCTTCCACCTCTCTGTGAAGGGTAAAAACGCCCAAGGAAAAGCCAGAGGAGGCAGAGGGCTGTGGGAGGGCGCAGCGGGCGACGAGAGCCCTGGGCAGGAGGGCAGGAGCAGGTCTGGGCTGCAGAGCTCGGGCCGACAAAGCCTGGAGTGCAGCCGGCCGGGCTCCGACCGAGCGCCGCGCGCAGCGGAGGGAAAGGGGCTGGAAGCGCCTGGCTGCCCGCGGAAGGCTGACTCCTCGGGAAGCTCAGCCAGGCCCAGGCTGAGCCGAGAGATGGAGGAGTGCCATCGGATAGCCATACCAGCAGCAAGAACAAGGTGCTGGTTTTGCCGAGACACCTCTGCTTCAGCAGCCGCTGCGCGCAACCCTCGCCGAGGTGGTGAAATGCAGCAAGATCAGCTGTCCCAAGGCCAGCAAGGGTCAGGGACCAACACCCCATGTTGTGAATTAAAGAGAAAAAAAGCCACCGAAATTTTTAAAAAGACAAGATTAAGGAAATTCAAAGAGCATCATAACTGCCTTTCTGAAGAAAACTGACTTAGGATGTCGGATGGAGATCTCTCAGAGGTCCAAAAACCATCACAAGGTAAAGCAGACTTGAATCCCCAAAGCAATGAGAAAGTGTTGTTTCATTATGTGTTTCCTCCAGGGAAAAATAAAATAAAAAAAAAAAATGCAACTGCATCATGAGGTACCAGCAATAAAACACCAGCAGTAAACGTAAACTCTCTGTAGAGCCTGCGAGCTCCGGCGTGGTCGCTGTCACAGCACACAGCAGCAACGGCTGCCTTGTGAAGGGCAAACCAAGGAGATCTTCAGGTAGAACAGGAAGAGCACAGGGTCCGACACTGATGACAAATGCAGATCTATCAGGCTGACAGCGCCCAATCCACAGGGAACTGGAAGGGCTCCTCAAAACTACTTAATGTAAGACAATAAGTGAAGATTTATTTGGACTATTTGACAAATAGAAAGAATAAGCCTTAAAAGCAAGTGTGATGAGAGGTCTACTCCTGTGATTTCACTGCCCGAAAGGTCACGTTGCAGAAGAGGCAGCCCTTCTAAAAACACCTCCCGAGGTGAGCCTCCGGAGCGAGCGCGGAAGTGACGTGGTTGTTAATGCCCACCTGACCTCCACACCCCTGAGAAGGCAATCGCCAAGAGCAACTGCACCAATGGCGGTCTTCAAAAACATGAATTCATCTCCAGGGAGTGTTAGTTAAAACTTGGACAGTCCCCATCGGTACCCTGGGGATGGTGATACTGGCCCAAAAGCTCCAACAGCAAACGCTGCATTTGGAAAAAGGGCCAGGCTGAAATTTCACAGACCCCGTTCTCTTTCTCCTGCAATATAGGGAAGGACAGAAAGCCGCTCGCTTGCCCAGCGGTGTCACCGACACTGGCAGTGTCTGCCTGCTGTGACCCCCAGCCAGCGGCCCAGCACTGCGCGGGGCTCAGCACGCCGAGCTTCTGCCCAGGAGTGAGAGCAGCCGCTCCTCAGAGCACGGGGGTTTTCAGAGCACTGCTCTCTGCAGCTCCCACAGACAAACACTGAAGAGCCCGGGAACAACCAAAGCCCAATGGTCACTTCAGTGCTGCACACTAGTATTTGCGTTCCAGCTGCTCCCGCACCTGGTGAGGTGTCCTGGAGCAGGTACCACAGCTCTGGGCTCTACTGACTGGAGCCGCCTGGAGAGCTTCCCTCAGGGACCCTCGGACTGAAAAATGAGGAGAAAACACACTGTCACGGGCAGGGGTGTTTTGCCCAAGCCTCCAACAAGGCTGCTGTTCTGCAGTGACAGCAACTGAAGTCATGCCCTGACTCCTCCCAAGGAAGGGCCCATTTTGCTGCTGGGATCAGCATAACGCCATGGGAAGGTGCATCTCCTGGACAAATTGCTGCACAGTAGGAAGAAACAGTGGTGGCTTCGTTATTCTAGAGATGGCTTGTGGTACAGGGCACCCTTGCCAATAAAGGCAGCAGGCACTGCTTCCGCTAGCAGGGCAGGAGCTTTACTGGAGCCCGGGCTTGCAGATTTCTGGCTGCAGAGCTGAGACCCTGGATGGTGGGGAATGGACTCTAAGCAGCCACTCTGATAAAACTGAGTCACTTCAGTACACATTGCCAGCTACACGGCCCATGGCTGGTGCTGAGGGTCTGCACTGCAAGAGCTGCACGATGCTCCTGACACCGCATCCCTACGGCCATCAGAGAGGGGCTGGACCATCCCCAAATCCAGCCACAGTGCACCTTCCATCTTCTGACCCCCAGAACCCCCGAGAGATTCTCCCATCCTAGATTCTTTTAGGAGTGAGTATTCAGCGTTTAGCTACTCCAGGGATTACCGTTCATGGCACCACTCCAAACACACGTGGTAGTGGCTAGATTCTTCAGCTACACCGAGGAACACCTTGTACCAAGTACTGACTGTGCTTAGGGAAAGACCATTTCCACCCCAAACTGCTCCCCATCTAAGTACGTTGGATAGAAAACCATGTAACCTATCAGCTTGTATTTGGTGTATTGACTTGAAAGATAATATATTAACTAATCTCTTCAAATATCTGATCTAGTTCAATAGCACTTTGTGAAGTAATTCAATAAATAGAAACTTAATACGAACTGTGACTGTGCATAGCAGTAGTTCTGTAATGTGCAAAGCTGTCATCATGTCAGACGGCAGCCATGGAGACAGGGAAACGGCTACACTGGGCAGAGAGACTAAAGGTGGGGCTGAAGAAGTTTACAAAGAGGGAAAACAGGAACTTCATTAGGGAACGAGTGTTGAAATTATTGAGGAGTGATGTCTCCTGAGGAAGAAGGACCAACTGCCTACCGTCACCACTCTTCACGTGAGATCTTCCCATCTTCTGAAGCACTGGGGATTCAGCTCCGTGATCTCTCACTTGCTATCAAATACACTGTTCCTACAATTAGTCCACTAGCCTAATTTATCATACAAGAAAGTTAATTAACAGTTTGTCCTACTATGCATTTCAGCCATCTTTTAAAGAAATTGTCAATAACAATGTTATTGATCACTAAACCCAAGGAAAGAGGAACAACAAAAAGTCAAGATATGAGTTGCTTTGCTGGCATTTGAGGTCACAACAGCTCTGAACCCCACTAAAATAAAGCCACCTCCTGTCTATAAGCTGCACCAGAATCCTAGGGGAAATACCCCCTGATGGGAGTGAGGTGCAACGTCCCCCTCGGCCTCAGAGACGCATCTTCTCTGAACCAGCCCCCAGCTATTTAGAGAGACGTCCAGTTTTGATGGAGAGCCTTCAGGTGACAGAGAGGCCCCCAGGGTGAGCCCAGTTCTGGTCAGTCACAGCCAGTCATCAGTCTCATGTCTCGTCTGAGCGTGTCAGGTTTTAGCTTTCACTGACTGGCTTCACAAGACTTTATTTCTTCTAGATTAAAAGAGCTGTTAGAAGATGTTTATATTCCTAGCTGCCAGCTCTGCAAACCTCTCCAAGGCTCTGACAATTGAGCCAAGTTTCTTCCTGGGCCTAGGAAAGCATGAGCTCCCAATAATAGACTTCATATGCTAAACTTAATCTTCAGTGACACCTGTGCAAACAAAGTGACTTCAAAGGCATTGCTAAAATATGATTGAGCGGCCGTGCGAGCAGAAACAACGGAAGATGCAGGAGGAGACGACTCAGCTCACCGCTCCCGCGGCACGGGGTGTGCAGCAGCAGCAGAGTTTAAAACGTGCAGCAGGATTTACCTCCCTCGACATGAGCGAACTGCTCACGGTGAAAGAATCTCTCCCTGAAAAGTCTTCTTTCAGCACGTTGGTGCATCCCTGTCCCCCAGCAAGGGGCAATCCACACGGACAAGGACATGGGGCCACACCGGAATGCGCTGGGCCCGTGGGGACGGGGCAATAGCAGTCACCCCTGCGGAAGGCGAGGGACAGGGCACAGGACAGCCGTCCTGCCACGGCCCCAGCTTGGCCCAGCACAGCCGGGAGGAAAGAGCTCCTCGCTCACTGCCGTCTCTCCGACACTCACGCAGAAAAGTGCAGCGTAGCCAATTATTTTGTGTTTGTGCCTCTGAAATGCTCCGCTCCATTGACAAATTGACTAGAAAAACAAGCGAGGTGCTTCCCGTGTTCCCCGTGCCTTTGAGTGCCAGCTGGCTTTGTGCGCCGAGCGCTCCTGCAGCGGGAGAGGGGAGTGAAGTGCTACCGCACCTAGAAGAAATCTTAATTGGGTATGAGAAAAGATTTTGTGTACTCAGTGTAAAGGAGACTAAGCCACTTAGAAAAGGATCAAACAAATCCTGTGAAGGGGGCCAGTAGCATTTGAGCACTTGGAGTTCTTCAAACAGAAGAGATTTTTCCTTTAGCTCGAGAAGAGATGCCGCAGTTAAACGGCGGGTCTGGAGCCTGTTGTGCCCATTTGTGTGAGTGGGGGAGTGTTATCCCGCGGCAGGAGTCACCAGCCTCCTACGCAAGACCCATCCAAGCAAACAAACGACTGGCAGTTTGGAATGCAGAGCAGGGGATACCGCAGCCTGTGAACGGGGAAAGGCTGCTCTCATCCGGCGTGGGAGCTGGGACACGGGGCAGCGTCCCCTCCGTTTCCCCACGCCTCTGCTGCTCAGACCTGGGAGCTGCAGCTCAGCAGGCCGACGCAGGGCTCTGCGGCTGGACACAGCCGGTCCCCGCACGTGCGGATGCTGCACTGGCACCAGGAGCACCAGCACGGCACGCAGCACAGGACCAACACGGATCACCGGCCCAGGAGAACCGCTTCCCAGAGCCAGGAGAGCCGGGTGGCCTTCCCAGGTCGAGAGTTCAGCCAGCAAGCAGTGAATAGTGAGATGCCCAAACAGAGCTGGGGACGTTCAAGCCCTAGGACAGAGACTTGGCACTGCCAAAAAAGAACGAGCCTGAGCCCCAGCAGTGACCCTTCTGGTGTCAACAAGTACAAATGAGCTGTGCTTAGGGACTAAGAGAGGAGAAGAGCCACTTCTCTGCAGATGCAGAAGCAGATGCACTAGCTGACCTCGTTCTCAGCAGACACTGTCTGCTCCGGACACCGGCAGTGGACACCACAGAAAGTTTCCTCAGAACCTGCCGCCCAGCCCTCCCACGCCTCCCACACGCACACAGGAGCAGCCCCAGCTGGCAGAGCTCAGGTTATTTATTTACACACATGCCCATCCTGCAGCCTGGCAATGCACCAGAGTTTGGTTTTCCAAAAATTCCCGGGTCCCGCCCAGGAGCCAGGCCCTCTCCAGCGCTAGCAATCGTCTCTCTAGCCAGCCTAAAAGCAAGCAGATCCTTACAAATCCCTGCACAAGCTTACAGCATTATTTGGAATAGGCAAGCCCCACTGCCGTCTCATGCCTTACCTTATCCAGGAGCACAAGCAGGACCTGGAAAACTGGGAGAGGAGTAGGAGGCAGCTGGAGCCCATTTACAGAAGGGTGGTAATTGCTGAGTCAGCGGGTGTGTGGCTAGCTGGTTTAGCTCACCTGCAGCAGCCTGGCCTCATGTGCTGCTCCTCAGCAGCCGAGCCTGTGTTCACAGGGCACTGGGGTGTCTGACGGCGGTTCTGGGGAGGCTGATCCCTCCGCAGGACGCGTCCCAGTGCCTCTGTGACCTGTGCACAGGCAGTTAAACATCAGCGTAGTGCTCTCGTAGTAAGTGTCCGAGTTTACCTCCAGCATGCAGGAAAGTCAGAAGGGAGGATATCTTCTTCCTCCTGCTCTGCTCCATCACGTCTTACATGAGATAACCGCCTTTCTGGTGCCTCTAACGTTTCTAACCCAGATCTGTATGCACACTGGAAATGCAAGCTGCCACTTCAGAGCAGCACTCGGGGCTCTCCTCTGCTGAAATGTCTGTGTAAAACGCCATCCGGCACCGGACTGTCTCTGAAAACACATTCACTCAGGAGAGTGCCTCATTTAAGTACCAGCTGGAGACCAAACTCCTGCACACAGATAAACCGAGCTCAGGGCTCCTGCTCTACCGTGGCACTGCACTAGCTATAGGTGATTTGCTTTTCTTTCCTTCCTCTTTTTTTTTGTTTGTTTTTTTTTTGAAATGGAGAGCATAGCATGCTATCTCTTCCTATTAATCTGAAAAACAAAGAAATTGGTAGCCTTTCCCTCACTTTCAGGAATGTTGAAGTCACAATTTTCCCATTATTATTCTGGTCTGGACCTGCCAAACAGCCACAGCCTCGAGTCATAGCACTCGTCTTGCCAAAAGTGGGCAGGTAACTTTTCAGTCCCTGTGGTTTGTTATTCTTTCATCCATGCTTTAGCTAACACACTTCTGAACATCAACAAAGTTTCTTTTAAATTCCAACTGAAAATAAATTCTTTTTGCTTGGTCTACTTTCCACGCGCCCAGAGGCACCCCCGGAGCGGTGTCTGTTTCGTGTGCTCTCACTTCACTGTGACTGTTCCTCGCTCCCCTCCAGCGCCCCGCCAGCACACACCAGTTTCTTTCCCCACAGCAGCCAGAGTCCTGCGGCTGCAGGGACGGTGGAAAGGCGTGGAGCGGCTGTGAGCTGTTGGCCTTTCCCTTGGGGACGCAGCTCCCTGTCCCCTTTGCTGTGGTCCCACCGCCGTGGGCCCTGCGCTCCGACGGCGTTCCCAATGGTGTTCCCAACGGCATTCCCAATGGCGTATGCGATGCCACCCCTGCCAGCAGGGACCCCCCACCCCTTTACCGCTCGCGGACTTCCCAGCCTCGGCCTCCCGCGTTTTTGAACTTCAGCTTCAGCCTGCGCAAACCAGATGCGCTGCGTGTCAGGGCGCGGACAGCTTCTGACGGCGAGCGGGGTGCTCCGGGAGCAGAGAGGCTGGGGTCTCTGCAGCCCAGCGCGGTGCCGGAAGCACAGGATAAATCCGCTCTGAGGCGTAAGGTCCGGCTCTGGGAGCAGCCGTTGCAGAAACCAGCGTTTGACCCGAGCCAGGCTGCAGGTTTGGCCGGGGGAGTACTCTGCTCTTTCCGTGAGTTAAGGTGGATCGAGGTGCCTGACGTTGAAGTAAATTCCTTTTTGGTTCCAAGTGAGACCCTCCAAGCTGCTACTTCCCGTGGTGCCAGAAAGCTCCCCACACTGATGCTTAGGCACGGTCCTGGCACAGCCCCAGTGTGCTGCGTTTCTGCCCCGTGACTCTGCTCTCTGTCCCCAGCACGGAATGGTCACTGCGCCCGAGCTGTCCCCACAGCCAGCCCCAGCGCGGGCCAAGGCAGCGCGGTTCCCACGGCCGTGCCGTAGGGTTATCCGTTCCCACCTCTCTCAGGACAGCGCTCTGTCGTTTCCCCGACCCCACCGCGTCTGACTCACCTCTCGACAGACACGAGCGGCACAGACCCATATGTCAGTTTGGTGCAGTCTGGTTGCAGTTTTACATCAATAGATGTGGAAAATTTTAAGGGATTTGCAAAACACCAGTTCTGTGACTGTCTGTTCCTTACGTGTGCTCTGCTTTGCATCTGTTTTCCTGCCAAAAAAACCTCCGACAAAAGCAGGGTAAAGGAAACCTCAAAGGACAAGATGGCTTTCCCAGGCTCCCCGTCTTTGCATAAGCTAACACAAATCAGACAGGGAGAACGATTACTCATACCCTGCAAGTACGCTGTGTTTTAAATCCTCCCTTCACTGAAATGCCAACAAGAAGGAAAAAACAAAAAGCCATTTCAAAGAAGAGATGTGCCCCAGTGGGAGGCATGGCTGCCACGCCGCCCTCCGCACATCTCGTTTCCGTGTTTACGTTTCCATGTGCCATCACGTAAACGTGACTGCTGTCACCTTTGCAAAATAATCCCAGGGAACGGACTGTAAGTGACAAACCACAGCTGCCATGGACTGAACCAAAGTGCCCATGGAGAGGATGCCGGTGCTGCCCGCGGCCCAGCAGCGCAGCCGGGCTCCGCAGCTCCCTCCTTGCGCTGGTCCCTGCGGGGCTCGCTCTCTCCCCACACTGTTCAGCTCCACCAGCTCAAAACGTTATTCCAGCAGCTGGGAAATAGGGAATTACTTTCCTACCAAGAGGAGTTCAGAAGACAAGTCCCACTCCAGGCAGGTGACACCACAGTGATAATTAGCAGAAACCAAAAGGGAATGCCAAGATACTAGAGGTAGGACTCCGCAGTGAGGAGTTCTGGCAAGTTATCAAACTGAACGGGCACTTCCCCCGCCTGACAGTGTCAGTCAGGTCAAACAACAGCACAGCGTTTTCTCTGTAATGAATTCAAGGACAATCAGCTGGAATCATCCCGTGAAAGCTAAGATACCTCAGCAGAAGTGTTATGGGTTACCATAAAAATGCATACACTTCATTTGTTGTACTCAGAATCTCGTTACGGGCGAGCAGGAGCGCGCGTTGGAGGGGCCAGGACTTTATTGCTAGTCAATTAACATTTTACCAGCCTCACCAAAATATGAGAAGCAGTTGTTATTAGGCCAGTTACGACAGCACTAACACTTACACTCCAAATTATCTAATCATTACTTAAAAATTCATTACAAACACAGCTAAAGCCTTTCTAGGTGAATTCCCTGGGGGAGCTCCCCAGCGCTGGGGCTCTGCTCCCGCCGGGACCCCGGCTGCTGGCACCCTCCTGCGCCCGCATCGCGCTCATTAATTGTGGGGTCACAGATGGTTCACACCAGCCCATGCTAGCACTGGTGAGTAATTAACAGAAGGCAAGTTAAACTACAGCCAAAATAAACACAGGCAACCGGTACCCAGCCACTGGGCATCCGCAGCCCCAGCCCCACACCGACAGCCCCTCGCACCGCGCAGAGCCGGCGCAGGGCTGGAGACCGCCCGGTCGGCACGGAGCCCACAGCACCCGCTTAGCAACAGCAAAATCTAACTCAGGAGACGTTGGTTGGTTAATCTGGTGAGGAAAAACATCAAGAGAAACTGAGCTGTTATGAAATACTTGGAAAAGATACTCGGGGAACGAGGAGGGACCCCACGGGTGATGGCCCGGAGTCGCGCATGCCATGCGCAGACCACACGCACGCCACCTCCCATTTTTGCTGGAAGAGACGTGACCCATGCACGGGCGCTCCTCCCATGGGACGCTGCTGAGAGCAGCCGGCGTGGAGGGCAAACCCTTCCCACCGCCCCGCTGGGTCTGCGTCCCAGAAGCGACCCACGGCGGGTCTGAGCGGCAGCCCCCGGCACACGTGGGCACGGCCAGCCCCAGGCTCCGGGCTGCTCGCCCCTCGCCGCAGCCCCCGGAAGGAGCACAGCCCCCGTTGTGCCCTGTGCCCCCAGCACCCACGGCGGCAGCGGGGAGCCTTGGGCAGCGCGGGAGAGCACTGAAATGTCCGGTGTGGCAGCGTGTGGGGCACCAGCCAGCATCCCGCTCCCTGGGGTTTACGTGATCATAGATAATTAAAACAATCAGCCAGGTGGTGCTGGACGAGGAAACCGGAGTTCAGAAAGCGTCTCACACAGGCACTTAGCGCTACCATGTTACATCTTACATCTCAGCTAATTGTTGAACTAATTAAGAATTTCCTCTGATTTAGAAATCTTCTAAACACAGTGTACTCACAGTTTTGGCCCAGCTGTTTTGGCAGCAGCGTTTCAAAGAGCACACCCTGCACAAGCGGCCCGTCACATCGGAAGCAAAGCCTTCGGAGCCGCCCCGCGGAACCTGCTCAGACCCCGGCCCCGGCTCCGCGCTCGGCTCTGGGCTACCCGCAGCCTCAGACGGAGGGTGTACATTTAAATTCTGTCCTTTAAGAAATTCATACTGTCTAGTAGCATCCATATCAAAGCAACTGGATGTAAATTTGATATTCAGTGTGTATTTTCTTGTGGAAAATAACTCCAAAGGGATGACTAAATTACTGTTCATTCCAGCTTGGATTTATTACTTTCTCAAACATCACATGAATGTATTTGCCTGCCGCTATTTTTTTTTCACCCTTCCAAGGTCAGGAAACATTTTTAGTTCAAGTTTACTTGTAAACAGCCAGGCAGTTTGCAAGTTTATTTGTAAGCAGTCGTTTTAGTATTTTACAATTAAAGAGCCAGCAATGGGCGCTTGCAGCCCAGAAACCAACGGCACCCTGGGCTGCATCCCCAGCAGCGTGGGCAGCAGGGCCAGGGAGGGGATTCTGCCCCTCTGCCCCGCTCTGCTGAGACCCCCCTGCAGCGCTGCGTCCAGCTCTGGAGCCCCCAACAGCAGGAGGCCGTGGAGCTGTTGGAGAGGGTCCAGAGGAGGCCACGCAGATGCTGAGAGGGCTGGAGCAGCTCTGCTGTGAGGCCAGGCTGGGAGAGCTGGGGCTGTTCAGCCTGGAGAAGAGGAGGC
>WHYT01017331.1:38674-87716 GCA_009806455.1 Tetrax tetrax
AAACCAACAAAAAAAACCCCAAACCAAACTAAAACACACCCAAAACACCCCACACCCAAACCCAAATGAGCTGGTTATCCCACAGCCGGGCCACCGGCAGCGGAAGGCTCCCAGTGCCCTTGCTGGGATACACAGACTGCTGCTCACGTAAACCTCCCTTTCGCAGCCTCGTTGATTCCGAGTGGGATGTAAAGATGAATAATGCAAAGATTACATTTAAAGCAGAGGAAGATATACCAGACAGGAAAAACTAAAGAACGTTCTTGGAAGAAAAAAAAAAAAAAGAGATGAGGTGAAAAAGAGCTGTTAAGGACAAGAATTTCTTTTTTCACGTCAAACAGTTTCATTCACCACAGCGATAATCCGGGAAAGCAGAAGGAAGCTGGTCCCCCTCCCCACGGCCGGGTACCAGGAGCGGGTTCCCCTCCCCACGGCCCTGCTCTCCCTGCCCTGGACGCTGCTGGGCCATCCAGCTGCTCAGGCAGGTGAAGCCGGACCCACACCCCAGTGGAAGAGAGAGAATTCAGGTTTAATGTGAAAACGCACTGCTAACGTGTTGCAGAACCTCCTCCCCTTAAAACATCAGCGCATGCCTGGAAACACGAATGCGTTTGCCTGCGCTGCAGGCGGGCTGGGTTTTACTGTTTCACCATGCAAGGATGGGCTCTGCCAGAGAACATCCTTCCTACTCCATCCCCAGCTCCTCCACACAAAATAAATTACCAACATACAGCCCTCAGGAAACTTTCCATCAGCTTTATTCAATGCTCTCTTTTTTTTTTTTTTTTAAAAAGACATTGATTTATTTAAGAACTCACAGGGACCTGGGTTTTCAGAGCGGCCCCTCCGTCCCAGCCCCCCGACCCGGTGTGCTGCGCAGACAGGAGGCACTGACAGCTCAGATCCTGGGCTGGGGGTGCCCAGGGCAAGGTCGCTGCCGGACCCAACCCGCTCTTCCCACAGCCTGGAGAGACAACGAGCCCTTTGGGATCCTCCTGAACAAACCGGCCAAGGGGAGGGAGGAGGGGAGCCTGTTAAAACAGAAATCCTGGCAACTTCATTGTGAAATCTGTTCAGCAAGCCAAAACCATCCCTACCGAGCAGCACTCCGTATTCACCACTGCCTTCACGCGCCCGGCTTCCCAGCGGCCAGCGCTGCTCTGCGCGGCAGTAAGTAATTCGTCGTGTGACAGTCGGTGACTGCTGTTTCGTGCCACAAACACAATTTATACAAAGCAGAAGGAAAATGCCTGAAGAATTGTAAATGCCTTTTGAGAAGATCCCCACGAGAGCCCGTTAGGAACACTTAACTCTGCTCCGCGGTTCCCAGTGACGTCAGAACAGAAGCGGCAGCGAGCATCTCCGCGGCGGAGCAGACACAGTCCGGCCCCAACGGCGGCGGAGGGACAGACGGCACGGCGAGCGGACACAGCTTCCTAGGGCAGAACCTAAACACACGGGCAAGGGAAACGCGGGTACTGGGGTCTGCTGCGCTGCAGGAAGACTTCTCTGCCATGGAGCGTAAACCACAGAGCCTTCAGCTGGAGAGGGCACACCAGCTGTAAGCCAGCTGTGGTGACCATCATTGTCACAGAGATTCAGCAGCGGCATCACAGGCGCTCACCTGACTGTCTGTGCGGTTTAACTGCGTTTTAAAAGGGGCCCCGAGGCTCCTGCCCAGCGCGTAATATTTCCTGCAGTGGTTTCCTTACGTTGGCAGTCATGGGCAGCATCTTCCAGACCAGCCCAGGGTGACACAGTGTAACTGGAGTAGTGAAATCCTTTTCCACCGTTCTCCTAGCCGCTGAACCCCCTCTCTCCAGCCCTCCCTCCAAAGGGACCGCTGGTGTGATTTTAGAGACTCTGCCCCTCAGTCCACCCCAGGGACACTTTGTGGGTGGCACAGTGGGACCAGAGGCTTCATCCCCTGACTCGCTCCCCACTCTCGTGCTGGGTGAAGCAGCTGCTTGAAGGCGACAAAGGGAAAGGCAATGAGTTAGAAACAGGGAAGGAGCAAGAGTCCCCCAGCTCATTTGGTTTCCTTCCCAAATTAGAAGACTCCTGTTTAGGGGGAAGCACGTTTTCAGATCGCAGAACGGCAGAATGGCAGGAAATGGCCTCAGAGCCCCCCGCCGAGCCCCTGCCCCAGCAGGACCCATGCCCGTCCTGGCAGAGCTGTCTGCCCTGGCAGAAGCCTCCTGGAGACCCAGTCCTGCGGAGCCAGCTGCCCCGGCCCCAGCCCTGCCACCTCGGGCAGCCCCCAGCCCTCTCCTCGCGGCCAGCGGCTCTGCGAACCCACGGGGTACGGCCCTGTCCACACCCACACCCAGCGATTATTCCTTTCCTCTTCAGTCACCACCCCTTTTTCCTTAACACACCTTTGAGGACTGTTAGCGTATGTGACAGCCCTCAGTCCTGAAATGTCACTTCTTGGTTTATAATTAATTCAAACACTAAATCACTTGCTCTTTCCTGTTCCCCCAGCCCAGGTGATGCAGCCCTGCAGCACTCCTGAACTCCGCTTCATGCGCTGGTTTCTTCAGGTCTGCAGCCTTGTCGGGACCACGGACACGCCGTCAGGGCTCAGCCAGCGCCCTGCGGCCCTCAGCCCAGAACGCAGGCTGCGTTCCCCAAAC
This sequence comes from Tetrax tetrax, assembly GCA_009806455.1. Taxonomy (NCBI): domain Eukaryota; kingdom Metazoa; phylum Chordata; class Aves; order Otidiformes; family Otididae; genus Tetrax; species Tetrax tetrax. The sequence continues at coordinate 41,311 of WHYT01017331.1, forward strand.
ACGGCCCACGACTCCCAGAAATCAGTCCTTCCTTCTCTTCCCTGCCAGCACAGCGCCCGCGCCCAGTCCGGGTTTGGTGCCCACTCTCAGTTGGGACAGCCCTGGGTTGGGACAGGGGTCACCCCTCTGGGGACAGGATGCAGAAGTGTCCATCTCCGGCCCGCCCTGCCTGCGACTGCCCACCCGGCACTGGGGACGACACCGGGACAGACTCCTGTGCGCAGCGAGGGCGCTCAGCCAGCATCCCGCCGGCACTGCGACCGCGGGTCCTGCTGGGAGCCAGGAAGGCAAACCCCAGGTGAAGCCTTCCCCCCGCGAGCAGGGGGCTGTGTTTTGCCAGCCGCGCCTGTCGGCACTCCAGGAACGCGGCAGCCACAAAACCCACACGTTCCTCCAGCACAAAAATACCTCTGCGTGGGCTGAGCCGTGCGAATGCTCCTTCCGCACCAGCATCCACGCCGTCACGACAGCCCGGAGACGCAAAAATAGCGCTCGCCATCTCCCGCTGCGTCTCTCCAGGCTGAGAGCTCGGTCTGTCGGAGGGTTACGTGTGCCGGGGGGTCAGAGCAGCCAACTCAGCCCTGTGAGAGGAGGGAACGCCGGCACTGCTGCCGCCCACCCCGCACATCGCCCCCGGCACCTCTGCTCCCGGCGAGGCAGGGCTGCGGGTGGGCCACCGAGCTCTGCTTGACACCGCTCGACACAGCTCATCTCGGTGAGACAAAGCCGGGGGCTGGTGGGCAGTTTTCTCATGCCTCAGGATCATTCCGAGATCGCTCTTGGTTTTGTTGCACAATTGCTGCTCAGGATGGGCTGTACTGGTCACTGGGTGGTGAGAAATTGTGCAGAATTCATTTTGTGTATTTTATTATCCTTATATTTTACTATTATCATAATTAATATGTATTTATTACCTATTAATTACATATTAATTAATGAACTGTTACTCAACAGTTACAGCCAACGTTTCCCCAGCACAAGTGAGAGGAACCACAAGGCAGCACATCCTAAACCAGCAGTGCCCCCAGCCCTGCGTTGGAGCAGGATTATTCCCGGAGCTGACTCTAACTGTGCGTCATACACGTTCCCCAGTTAACGGCTCCAGAGCTGCGCACCCGCAGCTGGCGAGGCCGCGCGGAGCAGCGGTGAGCGCCCAGGGTCCGTCACCGCGGGTCTCTCCCGGCTGCCCGCCTCCTCCGCTTCCCAAAACGTATTTGATGAACGGCTGTGCGAGGGCTGTCAGGGCCATCTGAACCCCAGGACACGGTTTATAAAGAAAGGAGCTTTCACAGAAAGTTACAGCTATTTTTTTTTTTTACTTCAAGAATATGTTAAATGTAATTAGGAAATAAACATTCTTTTAAGTGTTTGCCTTCCACCTACCTCCTACAACTGGTTTCAGCCTGAGAAAAGTGCCAGACACACAGCAGCTGGGAAGAAGCAGCTCACACAAACCCATCCCAGGTACCAGCACTGACCTCTGCGCTTTCCTTCTCCGGGGCAGCGCTCGGCAGGGCTCTCACCCACCCTGGGGACAGGCTGCCCAGAACACGCGCTGGGCTGGCAGCTTGCCCTGGTCACAGCTCGCCCTCCCATCCCGGCGGAGCAGAAACTCTCACACACACACGAAGCCTCTGAGTTAACCCCAGCACTGCTCCCAGCCCAGTTTCACAAACAAAATCAAATGCAGCCCCCTCACCCCACCCCTCTTCCCAATCTCCCTCCCCAGCCCCAGCTGGGTGGTGGTGGGTGGGCTGCTCTGCCGGCTGCGGGGCAGCTGGCTTCTGTCTCTGTCGTCTTCACCTCTCTGGCCGACACGGGCAGCGCCTCGGCCGGCGCGGGGCTCCACGCCCTGGGACAAGGCACGGTCGGTGTGACAGCCCGGGGAAGAACACAAGTGCACGTGTGGCGTTTTGGAGGTTCTTCCGACACAGGACGCACTCCAGCAGCCAGCCCCTGGGAGGGGACGCCATCCTCTCCCTCGTGATCCTCCCAGGGGAGCAGGCGGGGCGGCGAGGGGCACCTGCATCTCCTGCAGACTGACGTGACTGTCACAAGGAGTTGTGTGTGATGGCAGGGGGTGGCCGAGCTGGCGGCAGAGGTCCTGCACCGCTGGCTGTCGGCCAGCTGCAGTGTGAGGGCTGGCCTGCCCTCCCTCCCATGCAAAGAGGGCCAAAAGGCAACGAGCACCGGGACAGGGAGAGCCCCGTGCCACAGGTGCCGCTGGTGATGCCGTGCTCGCTTCACTGCCGCGTCCAACCCAAACTCACACCAGATCCGGGCAGGACTGGGAGGAGAGGGAAGCACTTCCAGGAAATTCCCCAAGGCTGTGCCAGCACAGGGTGGGGCTCCCGGCCCCATGCCAGCCCCATGCCCCGTGGTGGCTGTCCCACTGCTGCTGGTAAAGACTGCCGTTGTCCTTTGTCTTAAACAGACCCCTTACCAAAGAGGCCCGAGGTGCATCAGTGCTGGTTTACAGCACAGGAGGATACACTGGTTTTACCGAAAATCCTGTTCCCCTTGACCCCCTCTCCTCTCTGAGCACTGTGGGTGCAGGCTGGCCACCACAGAAAGCTACCAAGTGGTGCTGTTGCCAAGCACAACGACAAGCTGATGTGTGCCAAACTCGCCCGTTCGAGAAAACTGCACAACGGTAAGCTGAAACGGTGAAATGACTCGTGAGGACAGAGCGGCGGAGGCAGTGGGAACGGCCGTTCCCCAAAGGCAGTGCCAGGTGTCCTGTCACTTCCCCTCCCCACACGTCCCAGCCAGCGCCGGGCCGTGTGCCGCCTCGGCCAGGGCATGGCTGCTCCCTGGGAAGCAGTGAACCGAATCAGCACAGCCGTCGCCTGTGGCCAAGACCAGCCCCTGGTCCTGCGTGGACTCAGAAACACGGACCACCCGGGTGTGGGTGTGGCTGGGACGGGACCCCGGAGGGGGTCTCTGCTCAGGGCAGGGTCAGCCCTGGGCTCAGAGCAGGTTAGTCAGGGCTTTACCCCGTGGGCTCTCAAACACCTCCGCGGACAGAGATCCCACGGGCTTTGCTCCCCGCTGCGCTGCCCGGGGAGAAGGTTTCTCCCCACGTCCAGTCCCAACGACTCGTTCAGCCGGCGAGGCCACACAGGACCCCACAAGCGCTGTCTCCCCTGCCTCTCCCCCAGAGCCCAGGTACAAAGCGCTCTTACACAACAGCCGGATCATCTCACTAACGTTCAGGAATGGGTCGGTCCCAGCAGTGGACCACCCACTGCCACCGCATTTGTCCTCCAAGGCAGCGACAGCAGATTGGTCCAGACACAGATTAGATTCCATGTATTTTAAAATTCAGTAGGGCTTTAGGACTTGAAAGGTCAGACAATTTTTTAGGGATGAATACTCCCAAATAATGAAGATGAATATTAGACCACTTAGAAAGGAACAAATGTTTAAGAGCTGTATAATTACTGCCATTCAGAAGCAGGAGCGCAGATGCAGCAGCGGATATTGCAACCTGAAATAATTCCAAAGGACGACATTATTCCAACCTAACTGGAGAAAGGGGTTGCCGTGCCATTAATCAACAGCAACACGTCTGCGTCAAGGCAGACAACAGCAGCATGTCGATGTTCTCCTTATCTCACACGTTTTTTACCATCTTGTAGTGAGGGAAGGTCTCTGAGGAGCCTGGTCATCCAGTGGCTTGTGTCAGCGCTGAACCACTCCACCCCAGATTTCATGTACACAAAACAATTTCTGGAGAAAGCTACTAGAAAACACGTGGTAACTGTAAAGGTGGCCTGCAATCCAAAGATCAAACTTTCTTCCCGCTGGTCTCACCGTAGTGCCCCTGCCGGGAGCGTGCCCGGTGCTGGAGTTTCTGGGGTGGTCTCTCCTGGCAGCAGCAAGGCTGATGCTGCACGTGCCATGGAGGAAGAGCATCTTTGCGGCCATCCATCCTGCTCCCCAGAGCGGCTGCTGCAGAGGCTGCTCTGGGACACGGGCACGGTTGTGATCGGTGTTTGTCTTGCCCCCGCACAGCCCGCTGTGTTTGCTTTCCACACCTGGCTGAGCCTGGTCTCCCAGGGCAGAGCCCCGAGACACGAACACGTAACGTCACAGATGTCACCGGCGATGAGCGAGTTGCGGTGCGCGGTCGGCCTGAAGACCCGCTGGGTGCCGGACCCCGGCTGGCGCTGCGCAGCGGCCCCTTCCGCGGGGCAGTCTGGGAGGAACGGACACGGGGCGACAGGCACCCAGCGCCCGCGCAGAGCCTCCCGCGGAGCCCACGCTGGTCACAGCGGCACCGCGCACATCCCCTCACTGTCAGAGCGAAGGAAGAGGCATTCGGGGAGCCGGAGATGGAACAAGGGGGATGGAGGGAGTAGGGGAAACCAGCCGAACTTAGACATGGAGAACGGAGATCCAACTCCCCACTGCAAATCCGGTCAGACCTGGTTTCCTGCTTCCCAGGAACCGATCCTCTGCAGCGTGCTCTAGGGCTTAATTTGTCTCTGAACAGAAACTTTTCCTTCAATTAATTTTTTCCCCAGTGAAAAAAAAAAGAAAACAAAAAGAACAAACAACAAAACCAGAACAAGGCCATGATAAATCTGTGTATTTCTGTGAAAACAAGGTTTAATCACAAAATTCCTGCCTAGCTCTCCCCAGCGCGCTGCAGGACTGCAGGAGCCACATGCACACTGCAGCAATGAACGCGGCAGGCTGTGACGTCTGGACTTTTCTCACCAAAGACACCCTGGAATAGCTCAAAAACGTAACCCATCACACCACCGTGGCCTGGCCTTCACGCATCGGGCTGCCTGGGAGCCTGAGCTCCCCGGAGGCTGCTGGGGCGGCGGGTGCTGCGTCCCTGGCTGCCGTTCCTGGAGCACCGGCTCGCCACCAGCTCCCCAGTGCCTAGGGACAGGTTTCCTGACCTCCCAACCTATTACGCTATTAATCCTTTCATTTGTTTGGTGAGCACCAGTGGCAAGACCAAGACATTGACCACGGGGCAGTACCAGCCCATGGGTCACTCACAGAGAAAGCCTCCAAAGCATCACAGCTGCTGCCAGGAGAGAAGCCCACCCCACGGCTGCTGGAGCATGGAGGTGCTGTCTGGTACAGTGCCCACCAGGAACAAGGAAATGCTGCTCGTGGGGCAAAATTCCCTTCAGCTTTATCAGCTGAGATGATCTGCGTGATCTTCAGTGAGTACCCAATTTTGGGTCTCTGTAACAGGTAATTTTTGCTTGTTGATACGATGACATTCCTCTAATCTCCGAACATATGGATGAAATGCCACTCCAGCCATCCTAGGCAAAGCAGCCCCTGATGCTGGTCCACCAGCAGGATACTGGTGACCGCACACAGCTGGCACACTGCACTCCAGACCTTCCAGGGGATTTTCAAAAATCTGGTTCACAGCTTCAGCAAATCTTGCCATAGCGGAAGCCGGATTGCTAACTAACGTGTAGCTGACAGGTGGAACTTACCTTGACAATTAATTAACGGACACAGAGAGGAATCGGCATGGGAAAAGCAGCTCTGCTCGGTGCACGAGAGCCTGAAATTGGAGCCATTGAACGGGGGCAATAACATGGTATTAACATGAAACGAAATCCTGCGAGCTGACACGGTCTGAGCAGCGAGAGTTTGGAGCTTGCTGGTGTAATAAGGGTTTCAGCAGCCGCCCAGCCCAACGCGGGGTGTCAGGAGGACGCAGCAGCCTCAGTTCTTGTACCTCGCACGTCTGAGTCAGGGCCTGGCTGCCCGGCCGCTCGCAGAGCCCAGCGTCACCTGCCTGCTCCCAGAAAGGTCAGTCCTGCCGTGTCACCAGGGACGTCGCTTCGTCTGCAGTAACACAGGTGATGGGTTTGCGGACTCAATTCCCACTCAATATTTTATTGAAAAGTAGTTTATTTTGGGCTCCTCTTCCGGAATTCAAACCCCAATCACGCTACACAGGAAGGAAAGGGAAGAGCAGTACGTGCCGTTACTGTAATCCACGTCAAATCCAGGCCGTGTGCAGCACCAGAAACATCCCTGGTCACGCTTTGTGACAAATAAGGGTGATGAGTTCAACTCCCGATCAAACCTGATGGGTTTCCCCCGAGGTCTCCATTTGGCACGGCATTCTGGCGCACCGGGTGAAACACAGGCCGTTTATCCCCAGAGACTGTGGGGCTGGACCAGCACCAAGTTTCCTGCACGTGCCCAAGCCTGTGGGTGCTGGGCCCCACGGGTGAGCCTGGGGTCCCCGTCGCCGACACCCTGGGGTGAACACTGGCTGCCGCTCTCAGCTCTGCAGCCCCCGCACTGCAGCCACCCGAAGGGCGAGGCTCCTGCCTTATCCGGGACCCTCCTCCCGCGGGCTGCCTTGGGGGATGCTGGTGCCTGCTGGTACGGGCACACCACGGGCGAGCTGCTCAGCCAGCTGCCCGGGCTGAGGTCCGTCACCGGCGCAGCGCGGCAGAAGGCACCGGTGGGACCAGTCCGGCCCGCGGGGAACAGCTGGGCCGGGGGAGCCGCGCCTGGGCAGCTCCATCTCCTGCCCTTCACACAGCCGATGTGAGGCCCATCCTGCCAACAATAAATATTTATACTGGCTGTAATCTGTTCTTCAGAAGTTATATTAAAGCTGGTTGATTCATTGTGGTTTTCGTAGAAGCTATAATTATATCTGCAAGCCATACAGGATTCATGACGAGGAAGAAAAGAAAAAACAAAAAAACAAAAAATCCTTGGTCTTGCTTGCGAAGCGAGGCGTGATGCTGGCATGTTGGGCTGGCCACGTGGCCAAAGGGGCTGGTACAGCCCCAGGCCGGTGCCCAGCCACCCCCCGCCCCAGCCCTTCCGTGCGAGGGCGGACACGGCACAAGAGCGTGCGGCACGTGGGTGCTCAGTGCTTCGCCCGCTTGCACGGCACCCCTGGCACACGGGGCAGCAGGAGCCCACGGCGCCGTCACCTGCCACGTCCCAGGTTCCCACCCAGCGGCTGCCGCTGACCAGAGCCCCAGCCCTCCACGGGCAGCGAGGAGGCATTCGCCGCCCCACGCTGCAGACACGGGTGACCCCCGCCGTCGCAGCACTGCGCACAGCCAGGAACACCTGCCACTGGGCAAACCCTCCGGATCAACCAACACGGCCACGCTGTCGTAGTAAAACATTTATTTGTTCAGGTGATAGAAGCTACCATGTTACAGTTTGTGAACTCACCACTGGCGACACTCAACATGACTTGGGACTGCAGCTGTTGCCACCAGATTTGTCATCATTATTTTTAGTTTTATAAAAACCTTGGACACCAGAAAAAAAAGGTATTTAGACTTAATGTGGCCGATGGGAGATGGGCAATCTGTGAACAGGGGAAGAAAGTTTATCCGACGCAGCCAGCCTCGGCAGCCTCCAGGCTCCAGCTGCAGCTTCAAGTACAGGTTTCGGAGGGGTGAGCACGGTGCGACACGTTAATCTTCAGTGAGTTGAAATCGTATTGTTTTCTGCCTGTCAGTGGCAACATTTTCAGGGAGCAGAGGAGGGCAGGCATCCTGCGGATCGGCCCCGGCTTCTGTGCAAAAAGACAAAACAGAGAGTGAGGGGAGAAGGAGCAGGACCCGGCCCTCCCCGCAGCCGAGGCTGACCCCAGCCGGGGCAGGCGGCGCTGGGAGGTGCTCGGCGGGTCCGGCAGTGCTGCTGCCGAAGGGAAAACCAAACTAACAAACTCCCCCAAAACCAAACAGTGACCAGGAAAGCTCATTGTTGCAGAACCAGAGAATTTTCCAGTTTCTAGATTTGCTTCTGCCCTCGCTGAGGCCGAGCCTTTATCCATGGCAGGGATGGCACGAATAGCTCCCGAAGTTCGCACAGATCTGAAAACGCCAGAACGGAGCAGGGGACGGGCACGAGTCAGCCCTTGCTTGGGTGAGGGTCGCTTTACAGAGAAGTGCAGATGTGGAAACTTGCTGCCCCAAGCTCCAGCATTGTCTGCACCAACAGGACCCCGGCGCGGCGCACAGCCACGGGGCAGCTGCTTTTCCCCAGGATGAGCACTCGTTCAGGGTCTCGCTGAGCCCCAGGACCCAGCTCTCTCCCTGCTACCCGGAACGGCTTCACTTACCTTGGGGGACACAAAGCTGCAGCTGCGGAAGGTAAACACAAACCAGACACCATGTTCTACATTCATCCTCGTCCACCACAGCTTACAGCTCCCAGCTGCCCCCGCTCGCCGCGTGAAGCCAAGGCTTGGGTCTGCCGGTGCCTGTGCCAACACCGCGGGCAGGCTGCCGCTGCCCGCCACCACGCCGGCACGGGCCTCCCGGCAAAACCACGGGGCCAGGGCCACAACCCTCACTGGTTTTCCTCATTTCCCTCTCCCAGTGGACATTTTCCCTGCAGAAGAGGTTGGCTGGCTCACAGACAAAAGGCAGTGGGCGTCTCTAGAGAAGCAGTCTGGCTCTTGCACGTAAAACTGGCAGTCTGGGAGGAGAACCAGCTCGGCACCGAGCTAGGCACACCAGCTTGGTCTCAATTTCGGATTTGTAACAGGAATGCTTTCTAACGCGCAGCGCTTGAAACAACCTGAGGTGACACAGCTTGTTCCAGCGCAACCAAACCAGCGGAGCTTATTCTGCTCATTTCCGATGCGGGGTCTCTGCAGCCAGCGATGCGCCACGTTTGCTTTTTTCCCTTTTTAGTTTCCTTCCTCGCAAGCTAAGCTTCCTTCTTTCTACAAGAGCAGCCTTCATACTTGGCTCCTGTGAATAAATCAATTGTACAGAAAGCCTGCAGTCAGCAAGACCAGCAGGACTTCCTTTTGCTGCTCTTGTGCTACTGGTACCGGGTGCAGGTGCTGTAACCCGCACCACTTCAGCCCTGCAGAGACTTTTGTTTCGTGGGTCTGTACCGTTGTGAAAGCAAGACCACAGCAACACCCGAGCGGCAAGAGCCAGAGCAGGGCGCGTGTTCTCTTATTGACAGAGCTGATTTGAGACAACGTTCAGTGCCCGACGCGATGCGCCCGCCCGTGGCACGGGAGGCAAGGCAGCGCTGCCGCATGCCCAGGGCCCTCGGCGGGCGCCCGATGCCCACAGACAACGCAGCTCTGAGGGCAGCACCGGCAGCGGGGGTGTGGCACTGCAGACCGAAATCCCAAAGGAATCGGTACCTGGAAGCCCCGGCCAGGCAGAGGTGCTGTGGCGGGGCACGTACCCAGCACGGGTCAGATCTGGCAGCACGGGCTCTGGCACCAGGTCCAGACACCTTGGCACACAGAACGGCCTGCAGAAACACATCTGCCAAGGGAAAACGTGGGATACGAGGTTTCTGGAAGCAGGACCCTATAGACTCTGCCTATCGACTCTGCCTATCGACTTTTTGGTTTGCTGTTTTTAACCAGAGCTCCGACCAACATTAAAATGACTCACTAAGGCACTGGGGAAAGGCAGCGCGTGAGCTCGTGGCGGCTGCTACGGCAGCTTTAGGAGAGCAGCAGCACGTCCCAGGTTGCAGGCAGCACCCTAGCACAGCACGGTGAACGCTCTGGAGCTATTGCAGTGCTGACAGATGCTGGCACTCGGCGAGCGGAACCCGGAGACCCCAGCTCCTCTCAATGAACAGGAAGAGGCGACAGTAAGTGACGGCGGCTGGGACCATTACTTCTGCTGGGTGAACCGACTGCTGGGGGAGGGAACGCGCTCCCTCTCCGTGCAGGTGCCTGCTGTGGCTCTGGGTACGGTTTCGCAGCGGCACAGGAAGGGCCACGCTGCGCCTTCTCGAGGGCGCACACGCAGCGAGCGCTGGCTGCAGCAGGGCTGTCAGCCGCCACAGCTCAGTGTCTCTCTGCCGGCCCAGGATGCTCAATGCCACGCATCCGCCTGGCGCAGAGACCGCGCTCCGGTGCCTAAGGAATTGCTAGGAGAGGCTTTGTGCCGTCCCGGAGCACTGACCAGGGGGCTTCCATGGTCCCCAGGAGGCAGGAGCATTCACTTGCACTTCAGCAGCTTTGCAGCCAGCGGGGACAAGCCCAGCATGCGGTGGCACCTCAGCAGGACCCACGGGCAGGCAGCGGGCATTGCCCAGGAGCCATGTCCCCCTCCCAGGCACGGGGCGCAGGGCCATCACTCGGTTATCACAGGGCTGCCTGGCTGCGCGGGACGGCTGTCAAACGCACGGGAACACGCTGGCAGAAACAAAGCCACATCGGCAGCCAGGGCGGAGCAGCACCGTGTTCTGACTGTAGAACGTGCCCAGAACACAAGCAGAAAGGCAGCACAGAAAACAACCCACACAACAAACTTTCCACCCCACAAAGCTCTGCATCTCCATCCAGGCACTGTTTGTACCAGCCCTCTTCAGCACGCACGGACACTCTGAGGAAAGGATCAGGGAAAGGTGCAGGAGGGAGCACGTGCCAGCAATTTTCATAAAAGAAAACAAATTCCTGAAGTAGTTCCTCTGCTGGTGCTTGTGAAAGGACACCACCTCACGGCCCACCCCCCGGTTTATCTGTTTGGAGAAGCGTCCCGAGGAGCGGGGCGATGCCCGAGGTGCAGGGTGGCAGCTGCTGGCCCAAGTCCCCGCACAGCCCGGTCCGCAGGCGGGGTGATGGCAGGACGGCAGCGCCAGGCCAGCCGCAGCCCCCGTGCCCCAGCCCCCTGCCACGCCTGTCGGCACTCACTGCCCGCCACTGCCGGGCCCACGGAACTCCTGTTCTCATTTCTGAAGCACCAGGAAACGCTGCAGCACTGCGCTCTGAAGGCCGTACCAACGTTATTCCGACCAAGGACCGGCGGCACTCGGCCTCAAACTGTTGGTGGCCTCTGGTTTGGCAGAACAGAAAGGACGGGGGTTTCCTCCTTCACAGGCTTTCCGTGCTTCGACTGAAACAAGCCCGGGTGAAATGAACTGTCCAGCCACGGCTGCCCCAGTGGGAACAGCCGCTTTCACACCCAGCGCCGACCCAAGGGACGCTCCTCTCCGCCACAGAGAGAAACTGCAGGAGAGCATCCCTCGGCCGTGCCCGCGCTGCCAGCAGGGAATGAACCGAGCACAGGGACATTGGTCCTTCGGAGCTGCTTACGCAGATGTGCTGTGGACACAGCGCTCAACTGCAGTGTTTAGAAAATTATTTCTTTGAGTACAAAATTAAAAATACAAAAATAAACCTCCCTGAACCCCAAGAAGCTATTAATATTTTACCACTTTCACAAAACATTAGACACATTCACATCCAATTTTAGACAGCACATAAAGCATTTCCATTTGATGGTTTTAAAACGCACGATTAAAACAAACACCTCAGCAGAAAACCTCCAGAGCCATCTCCCCACGCCGGCGCAGAAAGGCACTGTGTGCGGAGCCGCTCCTCGCCGGGGCGCGGGCGCACGCGCTTTTCCCGTGCTGGGCAGCGCCTTCGCGGCCGGGACGCCTGGACCTGGACTAACGCAGCCGGTGCCCACGGCGCGCTGCTCTGACAGCGGGTCTCTGTGCACACAGCCCCTCGGGAAGAACGTCAGCTTCCAGAGAAAGCTCAGGGGGGACTTCTTTTTTAAAATTTTTCCAGCAGGAAACGGGTATTCTAATTTTGAGGTTTCGTTTCTTTTTGGTCTCTGCACTTCCCAAGGGAAGTAAAAGGGCTTTCTAAAAAAGAAATATCCTCTCCTTTTTACATCCTTCACACCACGCCCACCCAGACTCCGTTTTTCCACGACAGGCAGAAAAACCGCTGAGAGCAACCCACAATGGCGGAGAGCAAGAGGGGCGACCCGGCGTGCGTGTTGGCCCGAGACAGGGCCCGAGGGGCTGCGGGACACCACGTCCCCTGCCGCCAGACGTCCCCTGCCGCCAGACGTCCCCTGCCACCGCTGCTGCGGGGCCGGGGCCAGCCTGCTGCCCTGGTCAGAGCCAGGGTGTCCCAGGCATCTGCTTGGGCTACAGCACCCTCAAGAACAAGCACACAGGGTGTAAAATTTAACTACTTGTCACTTTAATGGCCACAAAGCCCTTACCAAACCTGTTATTCGACATCTGAGAATGCAGCAACGCCGCAGAGGTAAGCTGTCTCCAATTCAAACGTGATGACCACAGGAGTTTAATTCATACTAACTGCAGCCTTTTCTGCAGAGCGAGCGGAGCCGCGGAAGCACGCCTGCCATCCTCACCACGCAGGGACTTCCACTGCTGTCCCCTCTTGCTGTACGGCTACACCTGACATTCCACCCGGGAATCACCCTATCCCACAGGCACCGCCACCGACCGGCACTTAGGGATGAGACCACCTTCCATCCCTCCGCTGCGCACGGGATTACAGAGAACTGGAACAAACCACAGAGCCGCAGGAAATAGCCCCAAAAACCCTGGGAAAGGAGGAGATGACCATCACCACCCCAACGGCCATCCCTGCGCCGGCCCCACTCGCTGCCCCTGCTCGGCCTCCACCCGCACCCCGTGTCGCTGCAGCCAGGGTGCAGGGGGCTCCCGCGCTCCCCTCGCCCACGCCCCACAGCTCCGGGCCCCCGCGCTGTCGGAAGGGAACAGCCCTCACTGCACCCTCTCGGGGAGACGCGGCGGCAGAGCCTGGCTGCTGCACCGGCGCCCAGCCCCGGCGCGTCGGACTGCGTCAGGAGGAGAGGGACCCCTCGCCCCGGCACCCTCCTCCTCCTCCTCCCGGCGCCCGCGGCAGCACCCACCGAGAGGCGCCCGCGGGCGCGGGAGGGCTGCGGGGCGGGCAGTCACCGCGAGGCTGGCTGGTGTAGGGAGTGAATATTTTATTTTACACAACATAACAACACAGCGTTGTTGTTTCTGTACAGCATCTGCCTAAAAACAAAGGCAACACCATTGTCACGGAAAAGAATTGTACAGTCTGACCATTTTAAAAAATATCGTTTTACTGATTGATCCAGAAGTGGTTATTTGTGAGCTTGGAGGAAATTTCATTTCCTTTATAAAAGGCTTTTTCTGTGAAACTCTCTTTTGTTTTCTGCTACTGCAGAACCAGGAAGCCAGTCCTAGAGTAGGGAAGGCACTGGTGCTGTTTCATGCTTTTTTTCACCTCTTAATCTTTTTTTTTCCTTTTTTTTTTTTTTTAATCTCTGAATGTTGCCTTCGGTTTTGATATTAAATAAAATCAAATGAAAACTAAATAAAACCTTGTGTGCACTGGGTGGCTGATAGAGAACCCCGCATGAACAAGCCATTAATCAGCGAGACAACAGTGGACTTCCAAATCCAATTCCCCAGGAGAGGGAGTTTCACACAACGTTTGGTGCTCTGTTTTTTCATGAAAACAAAAATTAAAATTAAAAAAAAAAAAAGAAGAAAAAAAAAGCGGGTCACACAGTGCTTTCCAATATCCACTCAGAACTGGAGAAAGTTGCTTTTCCACTATCCGCACCGGAGCTGTCTGACTGCACTAGCATCCCGTTCATGGACATGCTCCTTTTGGACCGCAATCCACCTGCGCCCCGGGCGCTGCCGGGACAGCGGGGCTCCGTCAGCTCACCGCCCAGGGAGAGCCTGCGCTTGGCTCGGGACGTGTCAGCCGGCAAGGTGAGGAACTTACTTGGCTTTGATTGTGCTCTTTTGTAGGTGGGGGCTCCCTTGACAGGGTCGGGGGGACGGCTAGCTAACTGCAGGGCAGTGGAGTTATTTCTGTTAGAGTTCTGGGACTCAATGCTGCCGACAGCTTCGCTCTGCGGCTCGCTGCTGGGCTTTGGCCCCGGCTTTCGCTTCTGCTTCTGGGAGACAGAAGCGCTGGAAGTCCAGGCGGGAGGCAAAGCAGAGGTAGTGGTGGCCGAGTCCTGGCTGGAGCCGGTCTCCAGCGACTGCGTCACGCCGTCGCTGGCAGCCTTGCAGCACTGGACGCCCTCTTCGTGCCCGACAGCCTGCTTGGACATCGACTGCGACAGCACCCCGCTGCAGCCCTGGATCTGAGCCCCGTTCGTCTGCGAGTACACGTTGCTGACCTTGGTGGCCTTCTGCTGCCCGTTGTTGTTGCACACCTTGTAGCGGATCATGAGGATGATGATGAACACGAGCACGGAGGCCACGATGATCCCACCAATGATGATGATCATGGTCCCGCCCAGGAACTGGGACTGCATGAAGTGGCAGCGCACGTAGTCCTGCTCGGTGGTGAACTGCGTGCAGCCCACCACCCGGGTGGCCGTGAGCGAGGTGATCCCGTCGTCGTAGATGGCCAGGACGCACAGGTCATACGCAGTCCCGGCGGCCAGGTTGTTGACCAGGAAGGTTTTGCTTGTGGGAGGTATCATTCTGGGGGAGAAGGAAATCAGCGTGAATGAACCCGGCAGACCCCCAGGCACCTCCCCCCGTGCGCTGCAGCCCCCGGCCGTGGTGAGACCCCCAGGGCTCGGCTCCTCCTCTCCTGCCACCACCCCAGCAGGGCTGCTCACCGTCCTGCAGCAGCTGCTGCCCTGCCTTTGGTGCGGCAGCATCGCCGCCAATGCCCCGGCACGGCTCAGCACGGCAGAGCCCCCCATGACAGTCACCACGTCAAAAATGTAAAGAAATTACCAAGCAAAGAGAGTTTCGCACGGCGTGACCGTTACGGCCAGCGGCACAGCGCCTCTCTGCGCTCCGCCAGCACACCAGCACGGACACCGCCAGAAAGTGCTGCGAGGACGCGTTCACAGACACCGCTCACCCCGTGCTTTCACAAAGCTGGGAGCGCTAAGATCCACTTAACCCATCTAACTTTACAACCTTCCTGCCAATCCGACTCGTTCAGAGGATTAGAGGTCCATTCGGATTATCTAAAAATAACGTTGGCCAAGGTAATTTCCCTATCCGCGAGCAGGAAATTGCACGAGTCCTTCCCGAGGCTCCCACCACCTGCTGCCAGGAGCAGGGCTCTGCTCGGCCGGCGCGGGACGGGAACCCGCTCGTCAGCGCCGAGCAGCCTGGCGGGGCCCGTGTGGGCCGGGGCTGCCTTACCTGTAAACAAGGGAGTCATCGTAAGTACCGTTGTACTGGATTTGGAACATACGTATCCCGGGTATATTCCTCTGAAAATTGAATTTCAGCAGGGCGGTAGACGATGTTGCTTCCGCAACCACCACCTTCTTATCCTGGCTCACTTTAGGATCCCCGTTGCTGCTGCTCGCATTGGAGCCCGACTTGGTGGAGGTGGAGATATCCGAGGAGCCGGGGTCGGGCTCGTGGATGTGGTTCGTGCTGTTCAGCAGGTGGGGGAGTTTGATTATGTGCAGGTCCACCGTCTGCGTGGCCTCCCCCGCGGGGTTGGAAGCAATGCAGGTGAAGGAGCCCGTGTCCTTCACCGTCGTTATAAGGATGTCGAGCGTCCCGTTGTCGTACACCACGGACCTTGTTGCATTTGAAATCAGTTTGCCCTCAGGTGAAATCCAGTGAATTGCTGGTTCGGGGTCCCCCCGGGCCTTACACCGCAGAGCTGCCCGCTGGCCCTCCAGCACCCGCAGCTCGTGGGTGTGCCGGGTGATGAGAGGAGGCTCGCACAGGAACTCCTCCTCGGGGATCGACCAGAAGTACCGGCCGGACAAGAGCGTGGGAGAAGCACAGGTCTCCAGGTCATCTTCCCTCGAAAGACGCCTCAGCCACAAAAGCTCACAGTTGCAATGCAAAGGGTTCCCACCAAAGCTCAACGCAAAAGTCGAGGGGCTGATAATTCCTGAGGTTGCCAGTACCTGAGCTCGCTGGAAGAGCGGATCAGGCGGTAGCTTCTGCAGTTTGTTAGACGTGACGTCCAACCTGGTCATCTTGTGGAGGTGGGAGAAGGTCCCCTTAGGAATATGGTCAATCATGTTGTGGTCTAGGCTGAGAGTGTGCAAACTAACCATCTTCTCCACTGCATCCCAGGGGATGGTTTCCAGGTTGTTGTAAGACAAATCCAATTCCTCAAGAGCTAAAACATCATCGAAAGCTGTGGAAGAAATTAAAGTCAGCTGGTTGTTGTTCAGGATCAGGTGGTGCAGATTGGAGAGCCCACTGAACATGTCGTTGGTGATCTTAGTCAATCGGTTGCTGTTCAAATGCAAAGCCCGCAAATTGCGCAAGTCGGCAAACGCGTGAGGCGTAATAAAACTGATTGTATTCCTGGACAGTGTCAGGTCCACCAGGCTGGTCATATTGGCAAAGTCTTTCCTTTTAATGTTTGTAACAAAGTTGTCTGCCAGCCGTAACTCCACAGTCCTCCTGTCAATGTTGGGAGGAACAAACAAGAGCCCTTTCTTGGCACAAAGGGTGGCAAGGTTCGGAGACAAAATCTGACAGACACAGCGCTTCGGGCAGATCTGCGCTCTCACCGCTATGCCAATGAACAGCAGAAACAAAAGCAGTTTTTCCATTGTAGATCGGGTTCGAGAGCCTGTAAGGGAGACCAAACCTCTGTTAGCCTCTGCAAGGTCAGAAAATAACACAATAAAAAAGCAAAGACAAACTGTGGTTACATCAAGAAACTGAGGTTCAGGTAATGGTGTGTCACGCTCTTCTTGTCAACTGCTGTCCTTTCCACTCTCCGCATCCTGACAGGAGAGTCATATGCAGTCCCTACCTTCATACTGCCTTCCAGAAGAACAACCAAGAGACGTATACATATACATTTGCATACACACAGAGACCCAGACACTTCCATACCAACGACCAAGCCGTTTGGGAGCAGCTGGCAGCACCAGACAGGGCGTCAGCAGCGCCTTTCGGCCGCTCCTGCCGGAGCCCATCCCCGCCGAGCAGCGCAGCTCCACGCAGGCACCCGCTGTCAGACCACGCTCCTGACCGCGCTCTGCCGTAACGCCATCTACTCGTCGGAAACGAGGGCTGCTCCGTGCGTGCTTCGCTTCCTGGGCTAAAAGTCTCAGTGGCCTCTAAATCATGACAATTCAACAGGTTTATAGCCATCTCCACCAAACATTTAAGCTGTTAATGCTGCAGAATCACAGAATGGTTAGAGTGGGAAGGGACCGTTAAAGCCCACCCAGCCCAACCCCCCTGCCAGGAGCAGGGACATCTCCAACCAGATCAGGTTGCTCAGAGCCCCGGCCAACCTGGCCTGGAATGTTTCCAGGGATGGGGCACCCACCGCCTCTCTGGGCAACCTGGGACAGTGCTTCACCACCCTTAGCGTAAAAAATTGCACCTTATACCAGTCTGAATCTCCCCTCTTCCAGTTCAAACCATTACCCATTGTGCTACCACAACGGGCCCTGCTGAGGAGTTCAGTGCCTGGGATTGCCCCGACACGGGAAGAAACTCAGAAGAACCTAACTTTAGGTCATTCAAAACCCAAAAATGCAGATAAAACAAACAAACAAAACCAAAACAAAACAGAAAAAAAGCTCCCCCACAACAACAAGGATCTAAATAAAACCAGAACACGGGCTAATTTTAGACCATCGCTGCTTCCCGCAGCCAGCAGCGCTGCACGCCTCTCCCGAAAGCCTGACAGTTCAATTAGCCTTATCTCCCACACTGCCAGATCCAGGAACCTCAGAGTACGGCAACACGGGCGATAACAACAGCGCCCGCACCAGCTCAATGAACTCATCCATCAGTGACTACGCCAAGCGCTCCGCGGGAGCCGCGGCGCCGGCGTCTGCGCAGCCCTGCGCCAGCATCCCACTGCGCGCGGCAGGCGGGGCAGGCGGACGCTCCGCACGGAGCGGGCACCGTCCTGCGCAGGAGCACCTGCGCGTCTGAAAGGAGACCTGCGCAGCTGTAAGCAACGGGCCTCAGCAGGACTCTGCGTCAGAAACGAAGCGCTCGGCCCCCTTTGGGACGGATCACGTCGTACGCGTACGGATCGGGTTACTCAGATGCATTACCATCCCAGAAACGTATTAATGAAGTTCATCTAAAACAAAATCAAGTTTCACAGCCAGCCATAAGCAGAGTCTTGAATCGTCACGGATATTTAAAGACTGTTAACGTCAGAACAATAATTGCTGCTCCCACTGTCCAGCCTGTCCGTAATCCATCCACAGTACCGTGCAAACTAAGAGGAGCCGACAGGTTGCAAAAAGGATGAGTGAAAACACCAGCCCCTGAGCCCTGCTCTTAGCACTATCCATTTTTTTTTCCCTGACACTGGGGGCTGTAGGTTTTCAGGACTTCCGATTCCACCTCTGAAGTCTCCATTGTCTTCAGCTGAGTACGCTGCTACGGGCACGGTCTATCACCGCTACCATCACCGTTACTGGTACCACCACCGTGAGCTGGAGCAGAAAGCAAACTTCCCAGGCAGCGTTCAGTATGTTTGTGCATTCAGTCTCATCTGGCCCGTGCCAGCACTGGGGGTCAGGGTGGTCCTGCGGGTGAAACGGACCCGGAGGAGGATGGTGATGCCGAGCAGCGGAGGAGGAAGCACAGCAGAGCAAACCTTCTGCGCCAACCCCCAAGCCCCGTGGTGATCCCCGGCTGGCCACCGCCTGACGCAGCGGCCGCAGCCACGGCCGTGGGCTATCACCCACCCTCGCAGGTGGGACTTTTCTCTCTTAACCTGGCTCTGGCACGTTCCAGATTCAGATGGACTCGGCGGCTCAGGCGCCCACAGCATGACTGCCGGGCTCCCCAGACGGTCGTGGCTGGGACACCACGCTCATTTGGATTCGCTAACTTCATACTGCTAATTTAGATTTGTAGCTGTGATTAAAGTGATGTGCTTGGACTCAGCCAAGTCCATTTGAAGAGCTATACAAGATTAAAACCAAATCAGCAAGACGCATTTACAAATGTGGAAATACTGTTACAAGCTGAAATGGTGATAAAGGAAATGCAGACTTAAACCACAGACGGAACGACGAGGTTATGCCCAGTTGGTAGTGGAGTTTTTTGGATTTCAGCAGAGCTTTTAATATGGTCTCTGACAGCATCCTCTGGACAAAAAGTCCACAATGCGATGCCCAGCACCCAGCTGTTCCTGGTAAATAGTTCCTTATCCGCCCTCACCGGGTTTTTTAGAAATGCCACGTAAGTTGTAACAGAAATGTGAGCAAAGCTGAAAGACCGCAGAGTGCTTCCTCACAGGGGTGCTCTGCGCAGGACGCTGGCTCACGGCGATGGCCCACGGCTAAGATCTCCCCAAAGACGGCAGGAACGGCAGGACTGGTGCCTCAGGACAGCTGCCGACAGCAGGCACGGAAAGCCAGCCATGTGGCCATGCGTCCCCCGGCCCAGCACACCCCTCGCCCACACACCCGCAGCGAGGGCAGCACTGACAGCTCACACCGCGCAGCAGGAGACACCTTTGCAACCGGGGAGAGCATCACCTGACTGTCACTGCTTGCTTAAAGAATCAAAATGAAGACAAAGAAAGCACATTACTACAATAAAGCAAGTAGAGGAATGCTCGTTTGCTAGGAAGATGCACGCTGCTTTCATTTATCACTTGGTGCCTGCAAAAAGACAGGTATCCCTACCATGTGACATTCGAGTCACACAAAAAAGGCTCTCATATCCTATTTTTTACATCTATTTTGTTGCTACATTTGATAATTCGAGTTATCCAGTCTGTCTATAAAAACCACCCATTACAGCGGGCTGCACGGCTCACTGCTGTGCAGAGGGACAGTTCTGTCTCCGAGAGCGAACAAGGCCGTCGCCCCCGGCGCACGCTGCCTCCGGGGCCGGGCAGAGCCGCCCGCTGCTGTCCCGTCCTCGCGGAGCGACCGAACGCGACACTGTCCCCGACCCCGATGGGACCTGCACAGCGAGCGGCAGCGCCTGCCAGTGCCTCGAAGGGCCCCGAAAACAAGACACCCACCGGTTCTAGCCACAAACTGAGGTCATGTAAAGAGCCACGGAATTTGAAATTTCCGCCTGGAATTGATCCAAGGGGCACGGGAATGAAACGTGAGGCACACCAGGCTGAGATTGCTTCTTTTTGCGACACGTGGCTTTGCTGGCGGGTTTTGCCCCATCCCCTTTGGGAGCAAAAGGTTTGGATACGTAGTGCAGCACCTGCCGACGTGCCCGCTGCTAGGACAGGTCGTCTGCATGTTGTGCATTGCAGAACACACGTAAGCAGTGGGATCCAGGAGACAGCAATTAATTAGCACATGATCGCCACCGCACCCGACCCTGCTCAGACGGCTGGTGCCACACAGAGTCGGAGTGCCAGGGAAACCCAGCGCGGCACGCCGGCAGCTACTCCGCGCCAGCTGCTAACGCGGTGCCTGGCTCCGAGATAATCCGTCATCACTAAGGTCGTGACAGAAGCTATTGACTGCCGCTCCTACCCCTCCAAGCCTCAGCAGAAACCGTGATTTTCAAGGTCTTTGCAAATGCAATTTCGTGGTGGGAAAAAAAGAGTCTAGAAGCTGACGATATTCACCTGCTGGGGATGAAGGATGGGGAAATAGCTGGCACCAGTCTCCAAAGGCATCCCGCAGTCATGCTAAAATGGGTGCATACAAATGAAGATGCTGTGATATACGGCGTACACGCTGCTAAAACTACTTAAGCAGAGAACAAGGAGCTTCAATTTCACAGAGGTCAATGATTTATAAACACGCCCCAGCGTTTTGCTGAATAGGAAACAAAGCCCTTAGGAAAACAGAAACACTGGCTCACAGAACCTCGCCCAGAGGTTTCGCTGGGGCTCTGCCGCGGGCCAGCACAGCGGGCTCTCGCCCCGCAGCGCCCACCATGTTCCCCGCCAGCTGCAAAGCCCTCACATGCCGGTGAGGAGCAACGGGCTCCTCACTGCAACGCGGGCAGCACGGAGCCCTCAGCTGCACGGCAGCTCCCGACACCGGCCGGCCCACGTGCTGTGGGGGGACGGGCTCGTTGGTCCTTTGGCGCCTGCAGTACTCGCGGTGGGACCGAACCAGCCAGCCAGCGCGGGGAGGCACGCTACGGGGGAAATACTGTGGCCCGGTCTTTGTTAAAGGGCTTCAAACACCGCAACAAATACAGCGGCCCCCCTCCAAACTCTGGGAATTAGAAAAGCTGCGGGACATCACACCGCGATGCTCCAAGGCCTCCGCAGCCGCACGCGCTCCAGAGGCGATGTCCCGCACAGAGCGAAGCACGGCCAGCGCCGGGGGCAGGCGGGACAACGAGCTCTGCGCCCGTCGCTGCCACGTTCCTCCCGCCTGAGCCGCAAACCATACGCGTGCAGAGCCAGGCATTGTGGGAGGACATCTTTCTCCCTGTAATGAGGTCTAAACCAGCAAGATTAAAGTGAACAATCACGATTATTTTAATTAAAGAGATTTCTAGAGAAAGCAGAACCGGTGTCAGTAAGCCCTGGACCACGCCGCGTGCCTGGCTGATGTTCGGGAGCAAAGCTCCCACTGCCCTCACAGCTGCGGCAGGGCACGGTGCCGAGAGTGAAGGGCGAGGGGGTCCCTGCCGAGAGCTCCCAGGGGTCTGCACCTCTGCACCCCTTCCGCGGAGCGGGCAGAAAGGGGGGCAGCGGCCGGGGGAGGCCCGGCAGCAGGATGCAGCGGTGGGATGGCGGCAGCTCTTCACCAGCCACAGCGCTGGGGAGAAAACGCTGTCCTTGGGGAGCCGGGGCTGGCGCAGGGCACAGGGCATGCTCCCCGTGTGCTCCCCACGCGCTCCCCATGCACTCCCCGCACGCTCCCCGCACGCCCGCTGCTGGCGCGGCCCCGAGCCCACGGCCGCGTGTGAGAGCTGCGTGCAACGCTGCTCAGCTGCTGGCGTTGCTGGCTGCTACAAACGCGTATGAAATGCCATGAATTAAACCCTGAACCAGTGCTGGAGGAAGGTGAACTCCGACACGCAGGGCTGCGGCGAAGGCGGCTCATTAGGCATTTGTATCACAGTCTGGAGCTGAGAGCGATCCATGGGATGACTCAACACAGCAGCGCAGGAACGTGGCTGCAGCCCTGTAATTTATTAATAGCTGTGCTGAGAGAAAACGAGCCGGGTGATCCTCCACAGCCCCTGGAACGTGGTGCTCGGGGGGACACCTCTGCCTGCATCCGCCATGGCATGGGGAGGTGGACACTTAAATGAGCACAGACCAGCGCGGCTCTGAAAGAGCCGCTGGTTCAGACGTTGCGATGGAAGCACATGCTGAGGAGACGGGTAAGCAGGGTGCCACGCTGGCAGGCCGCGGGACCCCCAGGGTCGCCTGGCCTGGGGCAGGCGGTGGGCTCGGGGGTCTCTCTTCCAGCCCTGCGGACGCTGCCACACGAGCCCTCCCGTGCTGGGGTCTCACAGCAGCACAGTGCACTCCCCGGCCCCGGTTTTGTGAGGGCTGACGGCGATGGCTATGGAAACGCACCCAGCTGGGAAGGCGCCCGGCCACGCGCGCCCCGGCCGTTCCTCTGAGTGCTCAGCCTGCAGAGAGAATCGCCTCCCGGCTTCATTCGCACTCAGGAGAAGAAAGGGAGACAGTCCCGCTCCCATCCGCCCGCTGTAAACCCAACACGCCACCCGCCCAGAGTGAACCCCGATGCGCGGCGTGGGTAGCTGTGCAATTACCCCGGGCTCGGGCAGGCACTGCTGAGAGCCTGTTCTGGCTTTTTTCATCGCATTTCCTCCTCATCCTTGAAATAAAACACCTCAGCAATACAGCCCCGACTTCCCACGGCAACTCCAAACCAGTGCACACCAGTGACTACCAGCGAGCAGCAGACTACCACCTGAACCACCCACCACCCCTACGCACGATTTCCCTCTCGCTCCTGCCAAAACCCACGTGCACCAACACAACGCAAGGGCTGCCGGTGGGGCGTCCTGGCTGGCAGGGCTCTGCACGCACAGCTGGGCTCCGGCGGACAGTGCCACCTTCCCATGCCCCTCCACAAAAAGTGCACGGTGAGTTCCTTCCCTTTCTTTTCTGTACGCAGCACAATCGCCCCTGCCCCCTCCCCATGTCCATGTCTCACTCCGACAGCTCTCGGAGCTCACAGCCCCACAGCGCAGGGACGGGACCAGGGGATGGCAGGGGACCCCGGTCACAGTCCCCTGCCTGAAACCCGGCCCTGGGCTGGCAGGGCCTCCCAATGGCCCCCAACCCTAGCACCCATCGCCCCCACACCCATCGTCCCAGCACCCATCGCCCCTGCTCTCACAAAAACTATCACAAGTATGCCAACAAACAAGCGTCAGGGTAAAGTCAGGAACACCAAGCTATGGCATTTTCCAGCTACCGCGGCACCACCATATGAAATACCACACAAATATCCTAAATGCTGACTGCAATATCGGCATTAATTGCGCAGATTAAAAATGCGGGCAAGCCTAAGTGAATGAAGTGAATAACTGTTTAAACAAAGCAGCTTTTAACTTATCAAAACATTTGTAGTGAATGGGAATATCGTGGCGTTTTCAAAACCAAGCGTTTGTGCAACACCAAACCACCACAAACGTGACGGATTTGCTGTGATACCCCTCTGTCATCACGGTCCCGGGCAGCACGGGGAGGCGAGGCTGCCGCGCTCGCCCCTGCCCAATCCGCCCGGTGCTCGGCCGGCCAGCGCAGTTTGCCGGGAGCAGGCACGCTCCCCACAGACAGGCCTGCGCGTGGAGGGGCGAGGGGCAAGCCCTGACGTGGGGAAAGAGGCTCCCCAGGGCCACCACCGCCCTCCCCGACGCCCCTGACGCCACCCCCTCCTGACCGCCACCGTACGCCAGCGCAGGACCCCCAACGCTGGCACTTTCTAACCTACTGCTGTGATAAAAACATAATAAAACTATTCCCAAGGTTCCCTTTCCCAACAAACACCAAGGTTTTTACCGTGCCAACACCCGCGCTCCTCGACGGGCACCAGCCCAGAGACCAAAAGCGGACGGGCACGAAGGGGGAGCGGGGGGTGCGGGCCGCAGTCAAGGCACCCCGCATGCCAAACACAGGCGGTCTGACCGGGAGGAGGAGGGAGCACGACCAGAGAGGGGGGTCAGCAGCGCGACACGCCAAAGGAAAACCGGGGGCTTAATCACAAGTGGATTTCCACGCCCGAACGGTCTGTAGGCTTCAACCAGCACTGTAAAAATAACTCATTTCTTCACTGCCCCACTTCTGCGCAGGTTGCAACACTAGACGGAAAAGAAACCACCAATGATCTACTCCAGACGGACATTTATTATCCTGGGAACAACATCTTGCAGTTGTTGCGGGATTAACTGAGGCCAATTCCTCCCTTAGTCACTGTACTCTGACATAAACACGTAGTAAATTAAACGATCTAAAACCAGACGGGCGCTGATTAGGGCTGCCTCTACCCTTGCCTGAACGTCACTCGTGGATGTGAGCCATAAACATAAGATGGATTTTAAGTTCTCAAGTGTAACTTAACCAGGTACAAACCGCAGATCCCTCCCGTGAAACAATCCCTATCGAGTGTTTCGGTCCGGACTGGTAACCCGTCACTCACACAGATGCGACGGAACCCGCTACCGCAGAGATCGAAGATGTGCCACCCCTGCAGCAGCCCTGACCCTTCAAAGGCTAAACCAGGGATCTCAAGGAGATAAAACATTTCCATCAGAGTAATAAATGATGTGCTCCGGCAAAATACATGCAATAAAAGAAGGAAAACAAGAGCCGAAATGGAAATTTGTTTTGCAGAAGCCAAGAATAGTAAATGATTTATATGCGCTTATTTTAATTTATTTCAGGCTGAATGCAATTTATCTAAAGTCATCAAAAATTAATAGGCCATACAGAAAGGAGGTTTAATAAATTCAAACTTAGGGGCATACAGCAAGTACATCTCTTCTCCATTGCTATTAGCACTTAACTGTCTAATTAATCCACCACGTTATCTCGCCTGGAAGCCCAAGCAGTCCCCCTCCGTGGGAAGGGGAGCGACCCCCGCGGCCCCGCTGGGCTCCTGGCACAGCCCTCAGCGTGGGGAGGCCGCGGGGCCGAGGCAGGGGGTCCCCGGGGGCTCTCTCCTGGCACACAGCACCCTGCGGAGCCCCCGCCGCTGCTCCCACCTCCGGCCCCCCCAGCCTCGCGACAGCTCCAGTCCTGGCTGTCCTGGAGGCAAAGTCGACCCCATCGCAGTGCAAAGCCGAGGCGGCTGGCGGAGCCTGGAGGAACCTCGTGATCAGAGAAACGGAGCTCGAGCAAGGGGGTGGCAGGGACGGGCGCTAGGCACTGGGATGACACTCCCGTCCCAGCTGGCCACCGCTGCACAGGCAATTCAAGCACTGCCAGGAGATGGGAAATTCCTGGGATGCAGGAGCACTCCACCACTCGGCCAACACCCGGCGCCGGAAAAGCCCGTGACACCGGCGATGGCACCATCAGCGCACACGGTCTGCGTTCAGCACCCGCGGGGCAGTGCCGGGGCAACGGGAGTGCCGGGCCAGCTGACGCCCAGACCCCGTGCGGGCTCACGCAGCTCTCGGCGATCCCGCCAGCTGCACGCAGAAATGGAAAGCGGAGCCGGGCCACGGAGCAAGCCTGGAACAGCCTCAGCGAAACACCAACACAAGAGCTTTCTGACCGCGCGTGTGCAGCTGCAGCAGGAATCGGGTGGACGGGTTCGTATTTAGATCCAGAGGAAATCAATGGGCACGCTAAGAGCAGCATTTTCCTTTACCTACCAAGGATGATCGTTTCAGTGAAATACTGGGACCTATATTTTTTAAAACTTCAAATACATCTGTCAGGGTTGGGCAATTTCACCTAAAAGAGAAACTTTCAATGTGCCATAAGGGAGAAACTATTTTTGCAGTCTTCCCTTTGGCTCAAAATCTGCTGCTGGGATTTTTTCAGGAGGTAGTGCTCTGCACGCTCGAAAAAACTGACGGCTCTAAAATACATATTTATGGTTTCCTGATATAGGGAAAAACAACAGAAGAAAGTAACGATAAGCTGCAGGAAATGTTAACAGAGCTCTGAAAACAGGACAGACAGCAAATTGGAGATCAGTGGCAGTCAAGGGGAAGACAGAAACTAAACGGTTACTCGGGCAGAGGTGCTGAATCCCTGCTACTGCTCGGTGCTGTCTGCCAGGGGCAGGCGAGGCGAGCGCAGCGGTGCTCGGCCACGGGGAGGCTTGGCAGCAGGGGTGCTCCATCGTAGGTGTGCTCAGCTGCAGGGATGCTCGGCTCAGGGACGCTCAGCCTCAGGGATGCACAGCTGCAGGGATGCTCAGCCTTGGGGACACTCGGCCACAGGGATGCTCGGCTGCAGGGATCCTCGGCTGCAGGGATCCTCGGCTGCAGGGATGCTCGGCCGCAGGGATGCTCAGCCTTGGGGAGGCTCAGCCGCAGGGATGCTCAGCCTTGGGGACGCTCGGCCACAGGGACGCTCAGCCGCAGGGATGCTCAGCCTTGGGGATGCTCGGCCACAGGGATGCTCGGCCACAGGGACGCTCAGCCACAGGGACGCTCAGCCGCAGGGACGCTCAGCCGCAGGGATGCCGGGCCGTCTCTGGCAGGCAGACCTCAGGCACGGCAGCGCACACCAGCTCTGGCTGCACAGGCTGCAGTGACTGACGACCGCCGCCAGCAGCCCCATCCTGGTGGCACCCAGCGAGTCGCTCCCTTGGGTGACACATAACGTAACTCATTGCACCTCTGTTGGATTCAAAAAGCAGGGAACCAACCCTCCCAGAAAGAGTGAAAAGTAAATTTGCAGAGGGCACAGCAGAAGATACCACACTGCACAAAGTCATTAAGCCTATCTCTGTAGCACGATCAGGAAATTATATGCCAAGCCTGCGCTATCAGTTCCTATCGGCTCTTTCCATAACTGCCGGCTCCTATTTAGAGGCAACGGAATAATGATGCCACAGGGCTTAAAACCCCGGTGTGCTGGAGACTACCGGAGGTCCCCGGGTACAGGGAGATGGGTAAGGAAAGCTGCGTTGGGCAGGATGGGGATGGGACAGCCAGCAGAGCCCGTGGAATGTGCAGCCTTGCTCTGAACGGAGGTCTGTGAGCAGAGCTCAGGACATGTGGGAGCCATCAAACCGGCCTCAGATGCACTCCCGCTGAGGGCCAGGGACTCGTCGTTACGCCGGATTGGTACCGTGACTGCACCATCACACGGTCACAGCAAACAGATGCCCAGCCGGCACTCCCTACGCTCAGTGTCCAGCGGTCTGCGGGGCGGCAACGGGAGCAGCGTTCAGGGACCGCGGACAGGCGTCCTCACGCGGCCTGCGACGTCACCGGTTACACAACTGCCAAGCAATCGAACGCCAAACTCTCGGAAACGCCACGGCAGCGAGGGGCTCCGGCGCAGGCTACCAGGCCTGGAGCAGCTCTCCCCGCCGCCGGCCCGGGCGGGACTCTGCGTAACCAACAGCTGGGGATCGCTCTTCCTGCACGTCCTGTCACCACGCGGTAAATCCCAACCCTACCTAGCAAAGGCAAGAAGAAACTGTGAGGTGAGCGCCAGTTAAAGCCTCCGAGCCTGCAGAGCACAGCTCAGGACACAAAGGGTACAGGGGGGCGAGCACCGCCCCTGGAAAACACGGACTGCTGAGAGACAGGCTTTGGAAAGAGATGGGAGAGACAACGAAACTCCTATTCCTGATGTGGGAAGGGAAGCCGTGAGACTGGAGTCTCAGGGATAACCCTGGAGAGGAATCAGGAACTGGGCTGGACAGTGGGAGCCCCTGTAAAACAGGGAACGCTCACAAAACAGCCTGCAAAACACAGAGCACCTGGGAGCATCTCCAGCTGCCAGGGGCATCCATGCGAGGAGCGGGCGCTCGCCCTGGAAGAGCCGGGCTCCAGCAACGCGCACCAGTTTGAGCTGTGGAGGCTGGAGAGGGGTCCCGGGCCGTGAGGCTGGCTGGCGTCCACGACTCCACATCCAGAGCACGGGGCACCTCGCACACCGTCCGCTGCCGCGCCTGCTCGCAGGCACCCCGCGCCCCCGCCAGCACAGCGACCCACAGAGAAACGGCTCGCCGGGCACGGGTGCCTGACGCCGACGCTCTGCCCAGGAGGGGCTGCAGGCCTGCGGCACCTTGCTCCCCCCACTCCACCAGCACAGCCCAGACAGCAACTGGGATCGACAGGGAACTGCTATGCAGCGGTGGGCACACATCCCAGATGGCTTCCTGGGCTCCAGATGCCCCGAGGGGAAAGCAAGCGCTGGAGAATCCCAGAAATCCCACAGACACCATTGAGTGATGAGCAGAGGAGGCACGGACGGGGAGGCAGGGAGCTGGGGAAGGCAGAGCATCCCAGCAGGAGCAGCTGCCGGGACAGGGCACGGGAGAGGGGCTAAGCACGGCTGGGGCTGTCCTGGCAGCGCATCCCAACGGCTGGCTTTCTCGGAGCAGGAAGATACTCCTGCCTTGCATGGCCAGGTCTGCAGGAAGAGCCTGCCATGGAAATCGTGTGTGGGAGGAGAGTGAAGGCAGTGGGAGGCGGGCAGGGAGAGGTGAGGGATCTGGCCGGGAGGAGCTGACAGCACAATTCCCCCCGGACCTAATCATATTTAATTTTTCTATCAATTTTCATTAGCCTTTTTCCCATTCCTCTGGAACATCCACAGTGTTCCAGGATTTGTTAAAAATAAACCACTACTGTCTCAGGGAACTCCTCGGCCAATTATTTTAATACTCCTGGGTACCAGTTATCCAGCTCTGCCACTTCTAAAACACCTTACTTAAACTGTCACTTTTTAACCTTTTTCTTAGTTCCTGCAGAAGTAGAAAATATCTCACTGTCTCCATGAGTTTGCATTTCTCTGCTTCTTTGCAAATGGCAAACAGAAATAATCACTGAAAACTTCTTTTTCTTCTGCATCACCCTTGATGGCATTTCCCTCTGCCTAGCATTAGGACAGGCTTTTGTTCCCAAAACGTAATTCTCCTTCTGCACCCGGGACCTGACCCAAGGATATTTAACGTTTTAATTGCAAAACTTCCACTGACCTTGGAAGACAGATATGCAGGCACAAAAAAAAAGCCCTTAGAGCACAGAAATTTTTCTGGGGAGCAGGGCTGAGAATTAAAACCATGGTCTGGCAGACACCCAGCCCGCGGAAGGGTGGTGGGAGGGTGGCTCCGGCAGCACCTGCTGCCCTGCACGCCCGGGAACAGCCCGCGCCCGCCAGCCCGCACGCCTCCGAGGGGTGAGCAGAGGTCCCACCAGCACCCGGCTGCTCCAGCACCCCGAAAGGACCCTGGCTCCTCTCATATCCCACCAGCACCCCAAAATCAGCCCAGCTCCCAGACAGCTGCTCTGGGCCCGCGGTTTTAAAGAAGTGGTCACCTAAGCAAGCGCATCGTTATTTCACATGTTAATTGGCCGTTTCTCCATCCTCTGTTGCCTCACATTAATAAACCACGTTGTCTGGGCTGCTCAGGGGAGCATCGGCACCAGTGTGTACTGGTCATTAACACGGAGCTGTGGTTGATAAACACAGCCCATAACTCATCGCCAGGCGTTCCTTTTAACAAACCACGACTGAGAACTTGAGACACCAATCTCTGACGAACAGCATCACTGGAACGTGGAGAAGCCACACGGTGATTACTTTAATGACCTTACCTCATCTCTGAGTTACAGTTTTGAACAGTTTCTGAATCTAATTATCACAGATCATATTAATTAACAGGAGCAGTGCTGACAGAACAGTGCTGTATCTTTTTGTCGTTCTCCAAAAGGCAGATCAAGCGTCTTGTAGGATGGAAAAGGTAAAAATACGCAGACAAAGCGGGCTTCCCTTCAGCTGGACAAGATCAAAAATATCTTACACAGATTTTTGGAAAACGAAATCCTCAGCTGCTTTCAAAACTTCTAGCCCAGACGAATTATCCTGAAAGGTCTTTTTCCTCCTTTTTTACATCTGTGTGCATAAAGACGATACCATCGGATCTGCAGTGCGGGACCAGCCAGTTTGCGGGTTTTACAGCTCTCTCCTGCGCCAGATCATTTAATGGGTCTCTTGGTCCTAATGCTCTTAACTCAGCACTGTGTCTGAGCATTTCAGATAAGAGACATACTTAAGGCTTTGCCAAAGAAGTTCACATTTTAATTGCTGCTTCAAAAATTGATCAACCGTGCTGCTGTGGCAAGATTTCTGTTGAACTCAGGAAATGAACGCTTGACAGATGGACACCTACCCCCCTAAACCCAGCCTACAGCAAGTCGAGACCAGTCCTGGCTGGAGTCACTGGTGTTGCACCTGGAAGCACGATTTTTGTGCCAAACTCAGTTGTTCCCAGCTGTGGGCCAGCTGTGCGGGAGCCCGTGCGGCGGCCGCCGAGGACCACGCCAGGCTCTGACCGGCGCGCTGCACGCCTGCAGCCGTGCCCTGGGTTTCTCCAGCTCCTATCCCATCGCCGCTTCTGACAGGGGCTTGGAGAAGACAGAGATCCTGGGAGACCTTGATGACCTCTTCCCACGTCGTCCAGCCCAAACCGCATTTCCATTGCCACGGGAGCCGCGCGGTGCACTCCAGACCGGTGGGAAAAGGCAGCTCCTGTGCCACGTGTGGTGTGAACAAAACCAGCCAGAACTGCACCGCAGTCTGCAGTTTGCCAGCTGGGAAGAACAAAATCTTTTGCTGATTTGCAAAAGGGAATTCAACACGCAGAGCATGTTCTGGGGTGCTGCCTGCTCCACCACACAGGCTCCCCAAGCCCCCCAGCTCCCAGGAGGGCTCCTGTCTGCACCCTCCCCACGGGCCCAGCGCCCTTGGCCCACAACGGGCAGGCTCCCCGCACCAGCACTGTCACGGCAAAGCGGCACAGCCCTGGCACACACGCACACCGCGCACACCGCCGGCGCTCCAGCACCTCCACGCACGCTGGAGCTCGCAGCGGGAGCCCAGGGACCCTGGAGCGCTGCGGGGGCAATGGTGGGAGCCCGCAGGTCCGCCCGCGCTGTGCAGTGCCCAGAGGGGACAAACAGCCCGGCGCAGGCCCGCAGCGCTGCCGGCCAGGGCAACGTGCACCCACAGCAGGACAGCCGGTCCCCGCACGGGGACGCTCGGTGCAGAGGGCGTGGAGCGGGGCAGCGTGCTGAGCTCCGCGCAGCGGGACGGTGGCAGCCTCAGCACGGACATCATTCAGCTGCCGGTGGCCACAGCACAGTCACTCGCTGTTGCATCCTGCGTGAGCCTTCCCCGCTCTCCACAATTTCACAGAAAAACGAAAACCAGGGCCCTGCAGACGCCCAGTGGCTCGGCAGCCGGCTGCCCCGCCGTGTCCTGTCCCGGCCGACACAGAACTCCCTGCTGCCCAGCACTCCGGGGCTCAGCCACTGACCAGGCCAGCGACTTTGATCCGGAGTTCGGGCGTGCTTTAAACTTATTTATTTTCCGTTGCATACATTTAGGTATAATTCCCTGTTATCTTAATTAGTATCAGGGAAATTAGGCAGTTCTCTTTCCACAAAAGGAGAAGGAGCAGCATTATGCAGGAAGATGCTTGGAGAAACAAGAAACCTCAAACTTTCACCTCAGGTAAATGAGCATGACTTTACCGATGCTAATTGAGTTATCCTTAAATGATGCACAGAAATCAAAGGAGGCACTGTGCTCTCCCCAGAATGTCCTCTTTAAAAATGCATTACTTTTCCTCATTTCCAGGCTCCTAGGCACAGGAATGCATTTTTCCGTGCTGCGGCGTATGTCACATCCCGCTCACCATCCCAGCGAGCCCGTGGAAGGAGCGTGGAGAGAGGAAGGGAGGGAGGACCCTGAGGAGAGCCCACAGCCCCAGCCCCAGCAGCCCCCCATAATTTTTCTTCAAAATTATCCTGGGGAGCCCGAGCACCTCAGACTGCGAGGGGGCCGGCCGCGCCGGCGGTCTCCTCAACACCCACAGAGGGCTGCCCCACCACAGCCCCACACAGCACCGCGCACCAGGTGCCCGCCAAACCTGGGGCAGGTCACTCCAAAACTTGTCCAACATGTAAACACGTCATCAAACTTGAAACGCGTTGAGCGGAGCATTTTGCACGCCAAACACTGGCACTTTTTAGCAGAAAGGTTTACTCAGAAAACTGCCACGGTACTTCCCAACACGGAGGCTTGGGAGGGGCTTCCGCAGCCCCTGTACCGCGGGCAGAGCCACCGGCCCTCCACGGCCGGGACACAAACCCCTGCCACCGGAAACTGCGAACGCAGCACCGGCCGCGGCTACCATGAGGGCACCACCACCACCTGCTAACGTGGCAACTGCTGCCGCTGGCTGTTGTTCTTCCGTCAGGTTTTATTGCACTAAAGAATGCAACGGAAAAGCGAAAGCAACTTACCCTTCCCGTTGCACTGAAGGCTCTGAGATACGCCAGTACGTTGCAACATGCTTAACTGCTGCTGGAAAGAACTGATGCCAATTGAATTTCCTTCAATAAGAAAATCTTTTATGAAAATAAAATTTTATTTTAAGGATTCAGAACTTTTTTTTTCATTTCCAGCTTTGATATCAAAGTTCTCCCTTTTCAGCTCTGTGCTTTCCGCTCTTGTTTAATTTTGTTACTAAAAATGAAGTGGGGGAGATGGAGAAAATTGCAGTATTTCAGCTTTCCAGCATGGGAACGGGCAAGAGCAGAGCAACGCCACGCGCCGCGCCGGCAGTGCTCACAGGACCGACAACCATTTCCCCGCGAGTGCCACACAGCAGACGAGTACCGCTGATGTGAGCACAGCAACAGTACCTCTCTGCCGGAAACGGGACTTTGACGTCTTTTGAAAGATGTATGCCTTCTACATACTGCACCTATGCTTTCTTGTCACAGTTGTGCACGTTACTCGTCGAAGGGACTCTT
This sequence comes from Tetrax tetrax, assembly GCA_009806455.1. Classification (NCBI taxonomy): domain Eukaryota; kingdom Metazoa; phylum Chordata; class Aves; order Otidiformes; family Otididae; genus Tetrax; species Tetrax tetrax. The sequence goes on from WHYT01017331.1 coordinate 73,951, forward strand.
CCATGGTGACAACGGTCCCACATTTGTTTCGCGGGCCCTGGCTGGGTGCTGCAGCAGGGGAGGAAGGGCAGCTCCTTCCCGGGCTGGGATGGGCCTCTTCCACCCACGCTTCAGCCATGGCTGCCATGGTGCCGTGAGCCACCGAACTGCCTCAGAGCTGTCTGTCTGTCACAAGCCTGAAAACCATCACCCAGGGAGGTCAGTCGGTCGGTCTGTCTGTCTTCAGGGGCCGCTGTGTCCGGCCCAGGCCGCTGCGCTCCACTGCGGCCCCCTCTCGCTGCACTCGGTGTGGACGAGGGCTTCTCGCACCGACACCACTCCGCATTGCTGCCGCTCCCCAGACAAAACGTCCGTGCTCCTCTACGCTTCACCATCCAAGGAGCTGCCAGGTGCAGGGAAAGCCATCCCTCCTCCTCCTCCCCTTCTCCAGCAGCACCGGGCTTTCCCTGCCCCGCGGCACCACGCGAGCTCTGCCTCGAGCCCCACTGCTGTGCCGAGACCCGAACGAGCGGGGAGTCAGCGCTGGAACCCGCTGGAGACAGAGGCCAAGCCCACCCAGCTGCGGGCAAACCGCGCAGGTCTGACACAACCTGGGATGCTCCGTTCCTGCATGGCCACTCGCTCGCCGAGGAAAGCTCGCCGGCACACCAGCGCCGCACTCCACTGCTATGGAACCACCGCACCTCTCCCAGCCGCCGGCAGCACCTGCCAGTTATAAACCTTCCAGAGTGAACTTCCTTGAAGTGTTTGAGAAAAAAAAAATGAAAATAAAACCAGTAACACTAGTACCAATAACAACTATTATTTTTACAAGAACGCCACAGCGCTGCTGCTCCGGCAGACAGCAGCAGTAATCTCCATCCTCTCGTTCCTACTTTTCACAACCAGGGCCAGGCAGCGCGGAGAGACAAGCATGAAAAGAAGAGTTGGTTGTGTGTGGGGAGAAGGAAGCAATGAATAAATGGCCTCCGTGGACAAAGGGCTGCAGGCCAGCCAGAGCCCGCGGGCAGAGCCCTGTCTCCCAGCGCTGACGACATGCCACCCCCGCGGAGGCGACGCCTCGTCCTGCGCAGGGATGGGCACTGAGCTTCCCCCGGCTGAGCTCTGCCCTGAGGAGGGAATTGCCCAGGCTGAGCAATGCTGGCTGGGAAACGCCACAGGGCAGGAGCTGACCCCGGCTCTGCTTTTATCTAGGCACTGAAAAACATCATGAAACTTTACGAGGATGCGTAAATACCCAGTAGCAGCAGACCAGCATCTCCCAAGCACCACGAGGAGCAGCCACCACACTCCCAGGACGCCGTCGGAGGCAGCAGTGACAGCCCGGCCAGCTCTGAGGTGATGCCTGGACACCACAGCTGCAGGGACATCCCTGCGCCCGCACCAGGACAGTGACGGGCCAAGAACCACCACCGGACAGCAGCAGGAGCCCAGCGCAACCCCACCGCTCTCAGGCCAACCGTGAGCAGGGGACGCACTGCAGGCATCAGCGACAGGTCCTTCGCTGCCCAACCACCACCGGTACCACCCTGGAGCTGCCCAACCACCACTGGTACCACCCTGGAGCTGCTGGGGGAAGAGCAGCCGCAAACAGGCTGTAGTGGGAACAGCAGCCAGCAGAGCTGCCAGGAACATTGCCCAGGAAAACACGAACCCTTTTCTTCTCAGGAGCGATGCCCTTAAGGCACGAAATTACTCTCTTTGAACCGGAGGAGAGGGAGGCAGCGGGTGCCTGCGATTGCCCCTCCAGCAATCCACCCCCGTGCAGAGGCTCCAGCTGAGGCTCCCCACCAGACCACCGTCGGGTGCCCATCCCAGGCCCCTGCAGAAGCTGCCATGTGTTGACCATCCGCCCTCCCGCCGTGGCAGAACGCGGAAAGGGCTGCAGATGTGGACCGGTACACAGCAGCACAAGCGCGGAGAGGTCTGGCGGGCTCTGGCAGTTAGAGGTGACGCGGGGGAAACGCAGCCGCGCAGCAGAGCCAGGCCTGGGACAGCTCACACCGCCAGAAAGGGATATTGCAGTGCTCACTCCGCTTTACCCACTGAAATGAGGGGAGTGTGCCACTCTGCTCTTTGCAATCAGTTAAACTCTCATTTGCGTATGCACACAGCAAAACAAACAAACAAATCCCCAGAGCACAGCATCTCCCAGCGATACCACGGGAGCCCTTCCTTCACACAGTCTCCGAAGGAGCTCTGACTGTCCTCACTGCATCCCCTCGGCGTACAGAGCTGTCTTTATGCGCAGCTTCCTTCCGACACACCGACGCTCAGCACACGCACCCACCACCGCACAGCTGGAAGTGCACTGGAACGGACTCCCCAAAGCAGGGTGGCTCCATTTTGAAGCGCGGTGCCCCTTCGTAACCAGGTCGAACGCAGCAGCAGAGTGGCCACACTCACAGCACAAGGATTCGGCCATCAGCTCTGTGGTAACACACAGGAATATGCTGATACCGTGTGAAAAGCGGGCACTGCGTGGGACACGAGCACCATCACCTCCGCCGAAGCGATGAGACGTCGCGGCCCGACGAACGGGAGGATTCCCCCACAGCCCGGCGGCCTGCACCAGCGGGACAGGGACATGGGAGCACATCACCCCGACAGGCACTGCCGTGCGCCCGGCACCGCCGCTGCCCCATCCTCCTCATCCCCATCGGCACCCATTGGGACAGCACCAGCGAGGCGCACAGCCCTTGCCCCGAGCGCAACGCTCCCCGGCAGCCCCCGGGCACAGGAGCTGGCCGGTGGCAGGCAGGGACCAGGGCCAGGGCCAGCTCACCAACACAAAACGTGTGGCCGTGCAGAAGCCTCCCAGCCTCAAAGGACGGGCTCAGTGGGCATGGGGCCGGGGGCTGCAGCACAGGGACCGAGCACGGTCGGGCACAAGGAGCTGTCACCGACCAGCACAGCTGGAATGGACCGGCACAGCTGGAATGGACCGGCACAGCCAGAATGGACCGGCACCGCTGCAATGTTAGTGAGGAAGCTAACATTTGCAAGGGTGATAAGATCACATTCAAATCAAGTCAGGGAGGCAGGCAGGCTGCCGTTTCCATTCCCGCCCTCATTTGCTGGGGAAGTGACTTCCCCCCACTGTCTTTTTCCCCTTCATTAACCGGTAGCAGGCATCCTCCCCCCTCAGCCCCTCCAACCACCATTAACTCGCTCACACGCCATTATCTTGGCTGTGCAAGTGTCGGCTGGTAATTGGGAGCACCGCAGAGACTGCCGTGCCTGCACGCACCGAGCTGGTGTGTTTGCAATTAATCCCATATCGGAACAGCACTCATGCATCAAGACGGACTGACGTGGAAGTACTTGGACACCATCCCACTGCAACATGGCTGCAGCGTATTACTGCACAAACTTCTTTCCGGACGAACGCCACGCCAAAGCTACAGCCTCAACCACCCGCACATTTCAAAGGAAGCAGCAGAGCACAGGTAAAAAGAAAATAGGGCACTGCATCACGCAAGGACGGGAAAGGAAAAGTGTCAGGAGAGCTGATCCCTGCCGGCACATGGAACTCACGCCGAGCATCACGGGAGCGCTGCTAGGCTGGGCTGGCCACCGAGATCCCAGGCTTTCGCTACTGTCCCCCAAGGAAACAGGTGCAATTCTTGTAATTTCGGGAAGGATGTGAAGAAGCTGCTTGAGCTTCATGGAGAGAAGCAGACCTGGGAGGTGTAAAGCATCACAAATATTGTGGCAGAAGGCGGCAGTCCCAGAAAACACGGCTGCTATGAGGAGTGCCGACCGGCTGGGCATTTTGGGCAGATGTGCTGCTGGTGCCCACGCGCCCGGCCAGCAGTGCCCTTCCCCAGGGAGAGCGGTGGGAGTGGGGAGAGCCGCACATCCCTCCTGCTGCCCTGAAACCCCGTCTTCCGGGGAACGGCACTGAGCCGACCTCTCCTCCGCGGGTACCAAAGTTGGGAAAGCCGTATTTTAACCCTTGTCTTTGAAGCCCGGTTGCCATGGTTACCACAGCAGGGCCTCACAGCAACTGGGAAATCAGCATTAATTTCCCCCTGCACCCAAAAAAGTGCATGCTTTTCTCCTGTCATGGGTTTTTCTAAAAGGGGAGTCAGGATTTTACGATCTAATATCTCACAGACTGTCAGGATGGAAAAAACGACTTTGTTCCCCCCAGGAAGGCAGGAAGGGCCTGCTGAGGGCTTGGGCTTTCCCCTGCCCTGCAGTGGGCGAGGGCAGTGGGGTGAGGAGAGTGGTGGACGAGGGCAGCGGGGATGAGGGCAGTGGGGAATGAGGGCAGTGGTGGACGAGGGCAGCCATGGGTGAGGGCAGTGGTGGGCGAGGGCAGCGGGGCGAGGGCAGCGGGGTGAGGGCAGCTCCTCCTCCGCAGCATCCCCAGCCGCTCCCCTCCACGCCCGCAGCCCACGGCCGCCCTCTCGCCCTCCACTGCCCTTCACTTTTTTCAGCAGGGGGAACAGTTCACTGGCGGGCCCTTATTTATCTCACCTCTGCGCCTGGTGTGCTGCACAGACAGCTGCCCAGCTACCAGCACTCTGGGGTTTCCTCCTGACAAACAGTAACCGCCAGACAAGCAAACTCCCTGCAAAGTGCAGCCGAGAAACTAAGTGGTACAAAATAAGAGCAATTTATTCCACGGTTTGCCAGACAGCCTTTGGTCCTCAGAGAGAATTCTCCTCTGCTGTCAGGTGCCTGTATTACTGCCGCACTGCCAGGCTCCACGGAGCGGCTTTCACATCTGTTTGCACACACGTGCGTAGGTTCCCAATTTTTTCACATCACGTTTGCATTCGACACGTAAGGAAGGAGGCACTGCCCGATCTGTGCTGCAAACTGAGCTAATTGTGTCAGGGGACCGCACGGAAAGCCAGGGCCTGGTTCTGACCGGTATTCACCGCTCCGGACAGCAGATCCTCCCGGTGTTTCCAGAAGGTTCTGGCAGTGGGAAACGCCTTTTGCATGCGCCCGGCTGCAGCTTCATCCCGGCTCACGTCCTGCTAGGAGCCAGGTGGTCAGGGGCAGACATTTGGGAGAGAGTGCGGCGGAGCGCGCATCTTGCGGAGCCCCCCGTCCCCCGGCTTCCCTCCGGCTCCGTGCAGAGCAGGGAGAGACACCGTGGGGCGGCTACGGCCGTTCCAGTGCCGGGGGCAGGCGCGAGCGAGCACTGCGCCGGAGAGCAGAGCTCAAGACTCTGACCTGGCCGGCATCCACATCCTGACGTCAGCAGGTCAGCCTGTCACTAATTGAATTATACCTGCATTACTTAATAAACAAAGAATACTCTCCACATTATAAGGATGTAATCCTTTAATTGGTTTATGAGTGCAGAGTCCCACGGGGAGTGTCACAAATCCATCAGGATGCCCTGAGCGCTGCATTTCTGAGCTGGAGAGATAAGGAGTGTCACACGCTGGCGCTCGGCTCCGGGCTGAGCCGGCAAGGGAGCCAAGCCAGCACGCCGCTCTGCTCCGCACCGTGCTGCCCAGCGCCGACACCGGCACCGCTCCTACGGATCTTAGTACTCAACGTTACCTCCAGAGTTTGCGCTGCTGGCCAAGGCGGGGGCTGAGGAGGGCACGGGGCAACGTGGCTGCAGCTCGCACACCGCGCTCCGTCCCCGCTGCGCGGCCCTGCGCTGCGCCGTGCTGCTCGGGGTGCCCTGCGCTCGCGGAGGACGTGTGTGCCGCTCCTCAGGGCTGTTTGGTTCAGGTTTGCTGCGTCCAGCATCACAGGAGAAACCGTGTCCTCGGAGCAGGAGCGGGTCTGAACTGTGTGGTAATTGCAACGCTGCTGCCCTTCGCGCTCCTCTCATCCTGCACCCCTCTTCACACTCTCGATATAAATCAAGGAAGCATTACCGACTGCGGGGAACCACGTGGGTGTCTGATTTCACGTACAGCCTGAAGCTCAGCTGGCGATGAGCATGTCCAGCCTCTCCACGGCACTCTGAGCCTCGCACCCAATGGCCGCGATTTCACTCCTCATTATTGCTATTTATTTATTGTTATTGTTTTAACTTCCCAGATGCAATTTAAACACGGTCACATGGTCTGTTCATAGGCTTCTTTAATGCTTCTTAGAAGAAATTAAGCTTATTCAGTGCAGCGCTCCGTGCCCGTCAGTGGAACCGCGGAAAACAACAGCACAGCCCGTACGCGAGCAGCCACGGGCCGCGACGCCCGCACGGAGCCACTGCAGCCACGCGCCCGAGCAACGCGAGCGATCGGGGGGCATTTCCCTATGCCGTTTATCTTGTACTCAGTTTTATATACCGCACCATGCTACGCCAGTAAAGCTCATTTAAAAATTATTTTTCTAATTTGTTCCCTTAGAAATGAACACAACCTTCCTCTGGAACCAGCAGGCAGCTGCAGTGCCCGTCCTGACCCCCGGTGCCTTTTCCGCAGTATTTATCGTGCTTCCCTTCTACGAACTGGGCCGGACACGGGGACAGAAGGTGCCTGTTTGCAGGATGCTTCTTAAATAAAACAAGTTAGAAACAGCACCGTTCCCTCTCTGACTCCCCTGCCCCAGGGCCCCTTCTTTGCAACCCAGGACCGCGTCGGTGGGGCGGACACAGCCCGGCGGGTGCCCACCACAGCCGCACGCCTGAGGAGCAGCCAGCCCGGCAGCCCACCTGCCAGCCACCGCGCGGCATACGCGCCAGCGCATCACGCACGCCAGCGCATCGCACCACCCTGCCCGGTCGGTGACACCCTGCCAGGCTGGGGACCGTGCCACGGCTCCCTCGGACCCAGCAGCGACGGCCAGCACTCACTGCAGACTACCATATGTCACACAAAGAAATACAGACCTCCCCCTACGCCGGGAGCCTCTGCAGAGACATATTTTACTGTAAACCTCCCACCCCACACAGAGAACTGCTAGGCACTGTGGTTTTTTATGACTTTCTATTAAATTTTTAAAAGCCAGTGTTTCACCGCACGCACAACTCCTCTACTATTTCCAGGAGCTTCTCCACAAAGAGGGGTTTTGGAGGATGCCTCGTGCCCTCCGGCCCTGGGCAGCACCGCACCCCAGCAGGGAGGCAGCTACGCAGGCGAATGCGTGTGTCGCACACGTGGCGCTGCCCCACAGCCGACGCGAAGCATGACCCTGCACGCCGGCAGCAACGTGGGTAATGGCACAGCTGAGAGGGCGCGGGGCCAGCACAGCCCGAGGCGCGCGGGCGGTCCCACTGACCGCAGCAGGATCCCCCGTGTGGAGTCACGTCGACGTAAGGATGCTAAGCGTCGGTCTGGAAGGACCATGCCGGCCGTGCGCTGGGCCCTCAGCAAGGAGGCAGCGAGACAAGAAGCCAGGCGCAGCTCCTGCGCAAGCGCAGCGCTGAAGTGGCTCCAGAGGACACGCTCCGCTCTCACTGCTCCGGAGGGACAAGAACTACGCCCTGGGGTGCCGGAGCTTTCTGAAGAACCTACTAAAAAACCCAAAAGATGGCTGTACATCACCAGGATAAGACAAAAGCATTGCTCTGAGACTTTTACCGCAAACACAGCTGTGAGGGCAACGGCCAGGCCGAACAGCCATTCACACCGAGCTGCCAGCGGTGGGAGCGGAGTTCGCCCGCCGCCACACGCACACCCGGCTATGCACGCACGGCTGTTCACCAAACCACGAGCTGGAACATCTTCTGCCTGGAGCAGCAGCAAACCTGCACATCTCAGACACCCAAACAGATGCCATAGGGCACCAACCACGGTTTTTCCGAGGGCATTTCCAACAGGCACCAGACCCGGCGGGAGGGCTCCTTGCTGCTTGCGGCCTGGGGATGCAGAGGGGAGGCAGAGGTGGGGCACCCGCAGTGCCCACCTGCAGCGAGAGGGGGGCTCCGCGCAAGGGAACGAGGAAGGAAGGGAACGAGGGAAGGAAACCGCACCCCGCAGTGGAGCTGGGACGGGCAAGGAAACCTCTCTAGGATCCAAAGCCTGAGTGCTGCCAGACCCAGAAATGACACCACGAGGAAAGGTCGTCATCCGGATCTACCTGCAGCACGTCCCCGGCCCTGCACAGCGCCTGTCACGATGCGCTGGGTGTCGGCAAACCCCGCGGAGCCTGAACTGGGGCGTGTGCCACTCGCGTCTCACTTCCTTACGCCATAGCGGCAGAAGACGCTTGGTTTTCTGTGCCAGCTTGCCAGGGTTTGGTCATGGCACTCAGGGCCCCGCTGCGCTCCCGAGCAGGTGCCGCTGGTCTGCAGAGCCCTCTCCCACGGCCGAGGCTCGGCGGGCAGGACGAGAGCGGTCACTGCTCCGGAGCTGCAGTTTGGAGCCCGGTCCCGACCCGGGGGAGCAGCATCCCTGCAGCTAGGCGCCGGTAGGGACCAGACGCAGCGCTGACGTGTCAGGAGGAGCCTCCAGCACAGCAAATCTGCCCACAGCACAAACAGCCTCGCACAGCGCGGCAGAGCTGAATCACGGCCCCGAAGAGAAGGCTCTCTTGTGAAACACCACGTACTCGGCAGAACCACTGAGTCACAGCTGACAAGGCAACAAATCCTGCTCGCCTTACTCAGACCTGCTCCCACGGAGCCGTATCAGGGGGTCTTTACATTAAGTATTTCAAAGGCACGTTGGTGAAAACAAAAACAACGCAGCTACCGAGCACCGGCAGCACTGCTGAGTGCATGTGCCCTTCTCTGCTGGTGCAGAGACTCCACAGAACGGGCAAGCTCTTCGCTCTGTGAAACCCCGGGGACGTTTAATGCACAGCTCACCCACGTGCCGCAGAGCATCTCTGCACTGCTTCTCAGTGGTGTTAAAGAAACCCCACCTCGAATCCTGGGACCAGCAGCACTGTCACCACCATAATGAAAACAGATTTGGGGACTTCCTCTCGGTGTGACTTCTCCTATCATTCTTTTTCTTCCCTGTCTGTGTTCTCCTTGCACGCCTGCCGTGTCAGAGCCGTGGCCAGTACTTCTGCCACGCGTGGCACACAGCCATCACAGGTCCCTGCTGCAGCTCGTGTCACGCCCAGCCCTCCTGCTCCTCTGCCCGCCCTGGCCAAGCACAGGGACCAGGCAGCACAAAGAATTAGAAATAAAGACCCTGCTATCTGGCCACCTCACAATGCTGAGGCAATGGAAACATGAAGAATTTTATCTGTCTCCAATCCAAAAGAAGTCCAACATGATCTTGACAGAGAAGAAAAACTTCAACGGGAAAAAAAAAGATAACTCCACTTCATAGCAACGCTAGCTAATCACGTTTTCCTTGAAATGTTCTGCTAACCAACAGTTCCTGGTGAGGAACTTCATTCAGAAGAGCAATCCCAAAAGCAAGGTGTTGGACATGCATTTTGCAACACTGGGAACCAGCTTCAAACACACGCAGTTACCGCTGGCCACGCGCTAAGCAATTAGAGAGGCGTTCACCGAGGTTCCCGTTACCACTCGAATTAGCCGTTTGACAAATCACCTTTTGCATTATTCAGCCTGCTTGGGGCAAATATTAGTTGTAGAGCGATTTGCTCCACGGGAAGACGAGAGCTGCAGCCCGGCTCAGGCCACAGGCACCACGCACCCAGCCCGTGCCCCAGCCAGGCGCCCCGAGCAGGGGACGGCGGGACAGCCAGCACGGGGCACGCCGGCCGGGAACCTTTCTGATACTACAGACGGCCTTGCATCCCTCTAAATAACGGGACAATTTGGCAGGTAAAGCAGCTGCCATGTAAATCTGTGCCCGCCAGCCCTTGGGCTCCCGGCACCACGCCATTTCACCGCGCTACGCACCCCTGGCTAGCGGAGCCCGGACCGAGGCGCCCGAGCCACCCCGGGGGGCACAGCGCCCGTCCTGGGGTGACCCTGGGCACGCAGCAACCCGGCTCAAGGGTCTGCGGGCCAGCACCTCCTTCAAGAGCCCTGCCTTCACCCTCTCCTCCCCCCTGAACCAGTCCCTCTCCCTCCTCTGCGGGCTCTCTCCGTGCTCCAAGAACCGCAGGGAGAGCTGCCACAGAAAACACGCCGGCTGTCATTACTGTTTCATGACTGCAGGCGGTCGGACAGCACTGCTATCACCCCCACAAGCCAACGAGCGATCCCGTTTGCTGTCTGGGAGCATACCAGCAGCTCCGTCCCTCCTCAGAGCCCCACAGGACCTTCGCCAGCTCCACAAAATGCCTGCGTGGACACAGACTCACCCCTCTGCGGAAGGGATTTGTGGGAATATTTATGATGGCCAGGAATCAGGGCACTGTCTTTCACCCCCTGGGCCTGTAACAATTTCCAAAACACGACCTGGACAGGCACCACCACCCGTCTGCCCTCCAGCATGCAGTGAGACCCCTGCTCAGATCAGCTCCTCCATGGTGGAGGGGCGCAGGCTGCCCGGCACCACTGCCTCTGGGCTCCGGCAGCAGCAGCTGCCGTGCACTGCGACTCACGGCTCTGTGGGAACAGACCGCTGCGTGCAGTCGTGAAGGAGAATCCCATTCCCTGCTCCCTGAACTCCTCCCAGTTTCCATCGCAGCGTGAGCCCTGTCTCAGAGCTCCCGTGGGACAGGGATGCCCCTTTAGAAGCACCGACGCAAACAGCACCCGCCGGCTCCCCAACCCGCTACAAGCCCTGAGCAAAGGAGAAGTTACTTCTTCTTCTTCGAGATTTGTCACTTGGTTTTCAAAGCTACATCCCAAACCTTGGGGTACCAGAAGGTACATCTTACTAATTAGAAGCAAATGTTTCTATTTCGTCACAAAGCCCGTGATTACTTGATATGTATTTCTAGAAGGAATGGTTCGCTCTTAAGCAACAAAACCTTGAACTGGTTTGGATTTGGCTTTCCAGGCCTGAGCATGTGTCCAGTGTTGCTTCTGGTCACCCACATTTCCTTCTGCTGCCCATCCGCATGGACAACAGGCTTGTCTTTCCAAAGCGTTTTAAGTAACTGCCTCAAACGTAGTTTTTATTTCAAACACACACCCCCCTCTCAGCACAAATCTCATCAAACAGTGTCAGCAAGCACATTTTAATAGCACAATACTGAAAAGTAATTTCACTACTCACTAGAAAAGTCTGAGGACTGCAGAGGATATATTTAGATGCGTATAAATAGGTAACACTCAGTGATGTCTGGTCAAAGGAGTACAAATCTTCCCTAATGCACAGAATACGCCCGGCCCAAAACGCTCCCGAAGCACTTAGACAAGCCTCTTCTCTTGGCTGCAGTTCTGCAGGCCCGTTAAGAGCAAAGCTATTAGAACAATTCCCTGGACCAGCTGCTTGCTCAGAGAATATGCAAGAGCTCGCTCTATAAAACCGAGCCCGTTACCACATCTGAGAGCACCGGCGGTATCGATCGGCAATGGAAAGCCATTAGCTCTCCAGCATCTGGAATAGCTCCATGTGCCCCAGCGGACGGACCGGCCCCCGGGCACCTCGGGGCGCTCCGTCTTCTCAAGGCACTCCCAGCCCGCAGGCCCCCTCGCTCGCCGAGCCCATCCCTCCCGGCACCCGCCCTGCCGCCCCCCCACCTCTGGGATGGAAACCACACGCCCAGGCACGGCGGTGGCATCACCCACAGGGGGTCGGTTTGGGGGAGACCTGGCTCCTTCTTCCACGCTGCTCTGCCACGTTTCTTCTCGCGTTCCCCTGCTGCGGGCTCGTGTCACGCCCAGGCCTCCCGCTCCTCCGCCCGCCCTGGCCGAGCACAGGGACTGGGAGGGACAGCCACCCCTTGCCCTTCCTCCCCTGTCTTACCACAGCCGGCCACCGCTCATGCCACGGGAGCCTCTCCAGACAGCAAGAGTCATGGGAAGAGTTCAACCCGAGCCCCCACGAAGCCACCCTGAACGGTCAGAACCAGAGCCCAGCCCTTCTCCTGGTCACAAACGGGACCGGAGCGCTCAGCCCGGCAGCGGGGAGCCCACTCCCGCACCGGGGGCGGCCTGGCAAACGGGAGAACCAGCTCAGCTCTGAACCTGTACCAGGTGCCCGAATACCCGGGCTTCACTCCCACTGACTGCACTGCCATGATAAAACCAGTCGTCGCTCCCTCTGAACGCAGAAAGGCCGGCTAACGCGCCAGGAGAAGCTTCTTAGCGAGGCTGGTGACTCCAGGCCTAACTGGCAAGCTCCGTTATGCATTTTGATACAGTCTTACACAGTTAAAGGCATTTATTATGCATTTAAACAAATGCACAATCCCTTGAGTACAGTATATGTTTAGACACGCAGCTCGGGAAGGTGTTTGGGCACGGAGAACGCGCGGGCTGTACTATGGCTCCCTGCGCAGAATCGAACCCGACTCCCGGGTCAGCAGAGGAAGCATGGTGCCTTGCTCTGGAGCCCACCGGGACACCCCCACCCGCCAGGCCGGAGCACGGGGCTGACACCGAGGCGAAGCCCACACCCAGCACACAGCACGTGGGGAACGTCTCTAAGCTACCGGGGTCCCTGAGGCAGGACGGCGCGCGCGGCCCCAGGCGCCCAGGCCCATGGATGCAGCCCCGCCGTACCGCGGCAGAACCAGTCCCAGCACGCACGATCAACTTGAGCATCTCCGCACCGCGCTCCTGGACACATCTGCGGCCAGGATCAGTGCTGGAGGCAGCCAGGGCCCCTCCATGGGGGGCAGCCAGCCCAGACACGCAACAGGGGCCAAGAGGGCTCTTTGAATCCAAGAAGGATCCATCCCATCCAGCTGGTTTGCCGTCTGGCCGTGCTGGCTTGAACAGGCCTGGGCAGGCCAGCGCTCACACGAGGACGCTCAGAAGGAACAGACCGGCACCACGCTGCTTTGGGAACACGTGAAATGCAGGATCACGACCAAGACAGCGCAATGACCAAGGTGTGGGAACTGCCGGCCCGCCCAGCTCCCTGGCAGCCAGCCGGGTGCTGGGACAGGCTGGGCGCAGCTGGAGGCACCCAGCTTTCCCACCCCAGTGTGGAGCACCAGCGACGCCACGTCCGTACCCACAGCTGAGATGAACCCGTCCTTCTGCTCTAGACGCTCCAGGAAAGGAGGAACAGTCCCTGCCTCAGAGACACAGCAAAGCAGGTGAGAGGGAGAAGATGAAGGCGCAGAAGAGGAAGCGGTGCTGCCCAGTGCCACAGAGGGAGAGGAGAGGGCAGCGCTCCCCTTTGCCCCCCGGCCGACCTCCGCGGGCCGCAGACCCTGTGCCTCCCAGACAGGCGCTTCCAGCCCAGCTGTGCCCGTGCCTCCCTCGGCGTGAGGGTCCCGAACCGGGCCTGGGGCTGGTCCCCTCGGCCGGCCTTCCCTCGGCCCCGGCTGCTCCGGGAGCCAGGAGGTTTGTGCGCTGCTGACACCAACATGGCTGCGAAGGTTCCGCTGGCTCCTCTGCAGCCGCTCTGCCATCTCCTCTAACGGGAACCTTCAGCAGGAAAAACCTTTATCTCGTCCTACATTTGCCTTCCTGCGGCGAGAGGTGCTCACTGCACAGGGGAGGGGGACAGCAGCGCCAACGCGTCCCGGGAGGCCGGGGACAAGCGGCAGCCCCCCAGGAGGGCAGCCGGGAGAGAGGCGTGTGCGCGGGCCGGGCCGCAGTTTGGGGCGACCGTGCGGAGGGGAGCGGGGGCGGCAGGAGGCAGGGGGGGAGCCGCGGGTCGCCCTCTCGCCCTGGGGGAGCTCCGCACCCCCCCGCCGCCAGAGGAGCCGAGCCGGCCGCGGCCCCGGGCCCCGCGGGAGCGCCCCGCGCTGGCTCCGCGCAAGCGGCGGCCCCGGAGCCCCTCCGCCCGGGCACGGACAGCGCCCGCCGCGGGCCCGGCCCGGCCCATCCCATCCCGGCCCATCCC
>WHYT01017331.1:88437-103924 GCA_009806455.1 Tetrax tetrax
TGAGAACTCGGCGGTGGGGCTGCGGGAGCCGGCGCAGAGCTGCGAGAGGACCGGCGACTGCCAGCCGTGAAGAGGAGCGGGCGAACCCGCCGGCCGCCGGTGGCCCCGCAGCTGCAGCCAGGCGCGGGCCCGCGCCCCGCCAGCGCCGCTCTCCGCGGGCGCGCTGCTGGTGCCGCGGCTGGCGGCTGCCCGCCGCGCCGGGGCTGTGCGGGCCGGGCTCCTCCAGCCCGAGCGCTCGGGGGGCTGCCCGCAGCCGGCCCCGCGCGGGGGGCAGCGGCTGCCGCAGGGTGCGGGGCAGAACTCATGGCGCAGAGGCAATGAAAGCGATGCTGCTGGGACGCGTTGGCATTTTGCTGGGGATGCAGCCGGGAGGAGCCCCGTCCCAGAACAGGGAGGGTGCAGTGACAGTCCTCGAGCCTCTCTGCTGGCGCTGCCCGTGCCCTCCTTGCACACCCTGGGCTGGAAAGGGAGTTTGTTTTGTGGTCTGACCCTGCTCTAGGGAGGAGTGCGCCTCTCAGGGCAGCAGCCGTCCTCTGCCCTTCCAGCAGCCTCTGAAGCCGCGCGCGGCCTGGCAGCCCGGCTGGGTCTCGTAATTCGGGGTTTATCTCCACGTCCCAGGTGGTTTGAGCTGAGCTGGGGCAGAGGCTAAAATGCTGGGAGGGAATGGCTCTAAATCTCATTTGGCTACGACTGGCTCTGCTGTTACTATCCCTGACACCCAGTTCTAGTACAATTGTCCTCTGGAGCTGGAGACAGTCTGGTGCTCGGCCCCGGTTCGGCTTTCACAGCGTGCTCTCCTCTGGAGAGAGCAGAGAGACAAGAAGATGCTCCGTGGCAGAATGTCTGTTATCTTGGCTGATGGCTGCCAGACCAGACAGCCTTCCCGGGCCTCGTGTTCAAGCATCTGCTGCTCTGTCAGTCCTCTGCTGCCCCAGGAGCAGGATGGCTGCCGTGATGGTGACACCAGCTGCGCGACTGGCATCAGGAACAGAAGTGTCTGGGTACGGCTTTCCTGGCGAAAGGGAAAAGAAAGTCCCCTTGGGAACTCCGTGGAAGCTTGTGCTCAGAGCCTTGCGTATACAGAAGGGTATGCTGGTTTGCACCATGAGGACTGGGCCAGGACCAGTACAAACTGGTACCATTACAGCACAGTCCGGAAACTCCGTGCCCGTGCAGGCAGCTGCCGTAACATCCTGCACTCCCTGGCCTCAGTGGTCTGAGCAAGGGCTGTGGCAGCTGCTTTGCCAGCCTCAAGTCGCATTGGACGTGGGATTGAAACAGCGTCATGGCCTCGTTAACGTACCCAGTGGAAAAGCCGCTCCTCCCTGGAGCGCCTGGGAGTGTGGGGAGCTGTGGATGTGCTGGGGAGGTTCGCTCCTGGATGTGTGGGGTGGACAGCCAGGCTGGATGTGTCTGCAGTCCTCTGACGTCGTGTGCGTGGCCGTGTCCTCAGGCTGCCCTGTGGTCTGTCCCACCGGCAGCCAGGCAGAGGCGGGGGTCTGGCGTGGGAGCAGGGCAGCCCCGAGGGCTCAGGGTGCTCTGGGCTGTGATCTGCGGCCACTCCAGCCAGTGTCCCCTCCTGCGAGCGCAGCGTCAGTGACAAGCGTGGGCTCTGGGTCTGGAGGGGCAGTGGAGACCAGCTCGGGTGCTCAGCAGGTGATGCTGCTGCCCGGCTGCCCCGCTGCCCCTGTCCTGGAGGCTCTTTGTGCTGGCATAACTGGGCACCCACCTAGCACCCAGTACAGGTCCATGGCTGGTTAGGAGTGGAGTGAAACTCCAGCAGCTTTCAAACAGGAGCAGGCAACAGTGTGTTTTACTCCGTGTCAGATCAAATCAAAGCAAATCCTGGGCCCGGACCTCAGTGACGACGTGTGACTGCTGTGCTGTTGCAGGTCTTGCCCTGAAGCCGTCCCACTCCCTCTGGTCCAGCGCTGCGGTCTGGCCCTGGGGTGCTGCCAGCTGCCTGGAGTGACATCACGGGCAGGGTCAGTGCCCGGGGGTGGGCTGTTTTGGGAAAGAGCTCAGTGCCCTAGGAAGGGGCAGGTCAGTGTCCGGGGCAGACCCCACATACCCCCATCGCTGGGGCTGGCCTGCACAGCCCCCGGGGCTGGGGATGCCCAGGATTCCTCAGCTGAGCTCTGCACGGCTTTGGTTGGGACTCACCCTGCGCTGGGGACCCCTTGCTCCCACTGGGGCTCAGCCAGCACGTGCCTCACTCGTTACCTTCCTGGTGAGGACCTGCTGTGAGTTGTGTTCTGCTCTTGCCTCCAAGCATGGTGCTAATATCTTTTTTTCTCGTAGAGCCAGTAACTCCTTAACCTAAAATATTTCTCCCCTCATGGCAATCATTTAAAAATGATTTCATCATTTATTTTTCTGGCTGAAGTAAGGAGAGATTCTTGAGGAAAGTCCTTTGTACAAATAACACATAGAGCTGCTTTTGTGCACCTTTTCTATCCCTTAATCACCTCTCAACAGGGGCCTCAGGCCTGGGCACGGTGCTGCCTCGCTGCAGCTGGCTGGTGATGGGTGCCGTGCCATGCCTCCCAGGCTGGCTCCTTGCCCTCCATGGTGGTCACAGGGGGCTGCTTGTCCCTCATTGCTTCAGACCTGCTCCCCGGCCCCACATCATAAACCAGAGCTGTCCTTCAGAAGCAGGGAGAATCCTTGGGAGTCGCTGCTCAACTGCTGGGCCGGCGAAACTGAGCGGTGCTGCTGGGGCACGAAGGGAGAGGTGCCTCTGCTCGGAGGTGGCGGAGGCTGCGCAGGGGTCTGAGGGAGTGCTGGTCAGGCGTACGGCACTCCCCCCAAGCCAAGGGCTTTACGTGGGCGCGAGCGGCCCTTTCCCGGCAGGCACCTCAGAGCATTGGTACAGCGTGCTGTGCATTCGTACAGCGTGCCGTGCATTCACACAGCGTGCTGCGCGTCGGTACAGCGTGCTGTGCATTCGTACAACGTGCCGTGCATTCACACAGCGTGCTGCGCGTTGGTACAGCGTGCTGTGCATTCGTACAGCGTGCTGTGCATTCGTACAGCGTGCTGCGCGTCGGTACAGCGTGCTGTGCATTCGTACAGCGTGCTGCGCGTCGGTACAGCGTGCTGCGTGTACACCCTAAAGGAGCCCGGCAGCAGCGCAGCCTGGCAGAGCGATAGGTGCTGGCTGCGATGCAACATCTCTGCGAAAACTCCAAGGCAGGAGGCAGTGAATGTTGCTCTTTAAGACAGACTGTTGTACCTCATCAAAAAGTATTTGGAAACGGCAATGTTTACTCATCCTTACAAGAAGAAAATCCAAAGCCTTAATCACGGAAATGTCAAGTGCCGCCCTGCGTGGAGTGGATCCCCCTCCTCCGGAGCACCTGGGAAGCGCTGCGGGCGCCAGCGCAGCGCCAGCCTCTCCCTCCAGAAGAAGCAGTGGAGCGTGTCGCGGTACCCTGGTGCTCATTTCCCCTGGGAGTTTTTTCCATTTTAAGTTCTTTAGTCTGTAAGATGGGGGAGCTGTTGCATTGTACAAAAAAAATGGCAGAGCCCGTTCCTGCTCGTTCCTGGGCATTGCGTCTCCTTTGGACCAGGCGGGAGGTGGAGGCCCCCCGGCTGCCAGGCCCCCAGCACCCCGGTATCGCCCTCGCCAGCCAGGGAGGCGTGGGGCACGCAGTGTGTAAGTCTGGCCCCGGCAAAGGGGTTCTGGAGAGGCCCCTTCGTCTTCATTAGCTCTGGTTTCAGTTAAGGTGAGCCGGCGTGGCGTTTCTGTCCGGGCTGCGTTGGCGAGTGGCAGAGCCCCGGCACAGCCGACCCGCTGCTCCTCAGGTGCCTCCTGGCAGCCCCACTCTGCCTGAGCCCGCGGGGAGGGGGCTGGCAGCAAGTTTGTCCTCGAGTGGAGTCAGTTCCACCGCTGAAACCAAACCAGGTAGAGAGATACTCAATAGCTGAAGTGCATCCTTTTTAACCTGTTAATCTATCTTTTAATCTGTTAAAAAACGCAGCTCAACGTAGATTCAAATTCCTGATTACAGTAATTGCTCTGTCTGTTTGCCAGATCTTTTAACAGATTTGCTTTTTGAGGAACAAAATAAAGCACTGAGATACTTTGGATTTTTTTTAAAGCTCCTGCATGATTATAGAGAGATTTCTACCAGTTGGTACCTGGCTGTTAAGAAAGTGGTTTCGATCTTTCAGTGCTTTTCAGTCAGGCACAGAAGGACAGGGAGGATGACGGAGAAATGGCAGAACACCGCTGGAGATGCCTGTGATCCGAGCTGGTGACAGTTCGAGCCCAGTGCCATCGGCTGGGCGAGCTTCTGCTGCACTTCGGGACATGGGCCAGTGGTGGGCTTGGCCATGCTGGGTTAGTGGTTGGACTCCGTGATCTCAAAGGTCCTTTCCCACCCAAATGGTTCTATGGTTCTGTGATTTAGGCAGATAGAAGTTTCAGGTGCCGTACGGGTGGGATGGGCTTCACGTGGCAGGTGGCACAGCTGCCCTGTCGCACTTCTCCGGGGCACAGCGTCCCCCGCCGTGTCTGTGTGACAGCAGCTGAGACAGAAGTGCACTCCATCGCCTGTCTCCTCCGCCCTTTTTCTGGCAGCGTCTAGGCGTGCCCTTGGTATTCTAATAACACACTTGCGTTAGTGCTTGCACTCTCTTCGCGTTGGGTTTTTGGGTTTTAGTCTTTTAAAACTCTTTCTTACTACATTTGTTTCTTATGCAATTTATTCCTTCTGTGTTGAGGTGACTTCTCGGTAGAAAGTAGCAAAATCAACGTCACCAGCCCACTCAGATTCCCTCAGCACGCGTGCTGCTCTGTAAGAGCCATGTGGAGAGCTCGTTTCCGTAACAGACTGGAAGAGTGTTTGCTCTTCTACCAGTTGTTCATTTAAGGGTTTTCCTTAAGGCAAATCTTGCATGGAAGAGTGTCCAACAATTCAAGCCATTTGCCCTGTCTTCCTCTGCACGTCTCCTCTCCTCTCTTGCACCAGTGACAAGCTGAGGGCTCAGGTACGACTGACTGGGGCAGGAGAACGGAGAATTACCAGGGACTCATCTGTGCACACAGGAAAAAAAAAGTAATCTTTCATTTACAGTCTCTGTACAGTCATGGTTTAAAGCCTGCTGAAGCTCACCACTGCCATAACCACGCTGAAGGAAGAAAGCTGCACTAAAATGGGTCAGTTGTCAGCAGAGTTCTACTCTCCAATGTAGGCTGATGTTTTGCTCCCCAGACAAGGAATGCAATATTCCACTGGAATGGAAAGCAGATGTAATGATTATTAGGCCTGAACAGCCCAAACAGGCAGAACCGGAAGAATAATAAGGTAACTAATATTTTGGGGAAGTTGCTAATTGGAAAAGAAACACAGAGACACCCAGGCAAAAGAAGCCTAGTAATAACTCTTCAAAAGGGAGCGAGCGGGAGCCTGGCATGGATCCCCACAGCTTCTGAGCTTGTTCAATTAAAATCAACACTGAATGGGTTTCTTTCACTTCCATTACTCAAGCTGCATTCTTCAAAGGGATAGCAAATGAGTGATATGCATATGAAAGAGCCATGGAGTATGAAATTACAAAATGATACAGGCTTTGGATATTTGCACTTCAAGATATTAAATCTTCTGAAGGAAAATATTTGAGCAAATTCTGAATAAAGAACCCTACAGAGAAGGAAGGAAGAGCTGTGAGATAAATCTAATAAGGAAGAGACTAAGCAATTTCCAGGCGCTATTGAATGACTGGGTTTAACCGTGACGCAGTGTTGTCGGTGTCGGATTTACTCCTCTGGCTGGTGAGGGCAGCGAGCGCCTTTCACACCCATCCCTCGGTACCCGGCTGCTGCGGGGCGGTCTGTGGGGAGCACTGGTGTCTTTCCCAGGCAGTTTCTGGAGTCCCCAGCTGGCCTGTTGGCTCCGAGACACAGTTTGGGGATGGCGGGGTCTCAGGCTCTGCGTGCTGGGGCTGTGCTGAGTGGTCGGGACCATTCAGTGCCCCCCATGCCCCCCTCCCTGCCATCTCCTTGCGCGGCTCCATGGGACAACATACTCTGTAAATTAACTTTACTTTATGAGCTCATTAAGAAATGTAACAAACAAACACGACAAGGGCTCCATCGCCTTTGCCCAGACCAGTCTGTCACGTGAATTCACTTATTCACCACTCACGTCATGAGGTTTTGTAACTTACAACCTGTAACTCTTAACTCACACTCCTATGAACAAAACGGTTCCCTAGCCGAGGGGGAGCGTGCCCGTCCTGCCTCTGTCACCGAGCTGGCGTGCCCTGCGTCGCACTGGGACACACAAACGCCTCAGCAGTCTGGCTGCTGTTGGGGCCACTGCCAAAGCTTTTTGGGTAAGCCGATGTTTTAGACCTTCCAGCTCGGAGGTTTGGTGTGTACTGCTGCCAGGAGCCAGCAGCTCCTGACGATGCTGCCCGACAGTGGGTGTGCAGGGATGCTGGCTGCAGGGGACAGCGGCTGCACCGCGGCCCTTCGGCTGCTTTGGCCACCCGTCCTGCCTAGCCGGTGCGCTCGCTTTGACCCCACGGTGCTGCTCCCAGCTCACATCAGGCCCTGCCCTGAGCTGTGTTAGCCAAAATCATGAGCAAGGTGCCAGCTATTCCCATCATTTCTGTTTTGGAGTGGGTACAAGGGGAGCTCTAGGGCTACCTGCTGCACAGCTGAGCCCATTCTTGCTCTCAGTCTGCCAGCCTGCTTTATTTTCAGTATTACGTACAGATTAAAAGGCATTAAAAGTCACTGATTGGCACTGAATCTTGTATTTTCAGAAATATGCTGCATGGAAAACTCTTCGGTGGTTGCCTTAGAGAGCTCCCGGCCCTGACGGCCTCTCTAATCACACACGACTCCCATGCTGTGTTTGAGCATCTCAGAATGCCATGGCTTGATGGTAATTAGTGATAATTGTTTCACACACAGGCACTGTATTTGACTAATAACTCCCTTTAGAAGAGTCAGCGAGATCAGGGACGCCAGGGTCAAGAACCATCACTGTTAATTACCCTTGCTCTCCAAGTGCTGACGCAAGCTTCTCCACCGCCGCTGCCCTTTGGGGGCGCGGAGGCTGGGACCCCCGGCCTCAGCACCGCAGCCCAGTGCTCAGACAGCGCCCGGCTGCGCAGGAGCATCTGCGAGGCTGCGTCCCAGGTCCCCCCAGAGGTGGCAAGCACAGATTTCTATTTCTTAAGGCAAAGAGGAAGGCGTACGGCCCCCAGTCTGACCTGCTGCTGAGCACCGGCTGAGAGCCGCACGCTCACAGGTTTTGCTGCTGTTTGAAGTTCTCCTGGAGACGAACCCAGGCTGGGTTAAAGAAAAACAGCTTCAAGAGACACAACTCGAATGGCCCCTTGGGTGAGTTGCTCCAGTGAGTTACTGTCCTTGTTGTTAAAAATGTGCATCTTCTACTTTTGAGTTTCCTACTGTAGCTTCCAGAGATTTTTTTTTTTCCTTTTTTTTTTTTAATATCTAGGCCCAGGAGATAAATGTTTCTCAGGCACTGAGTAACATTTGCTGGTGCTGTGAATGGCCGTGGGATGACAGGACAGGGTGAGGAGACAACAAGAGCTGTGCTGTGGTCTCCAGCCCAAACTCCCTCTCTCCCTACTCGCGAGCCGTCCTGCCCTGCAGGGTCACACGTCTGCCGGCTCCTGACGTTCACAGGAGGGAAGCTGGGGATGGAGGCGGTGGTGGTACTGCCACACAGGCTTGGGAAAAGGGGGCTGCATAAAGGGGCTGACCCTCTGAAAAGGCTGAGGAACTCTGCGGATTAGAGGAGATGAGTTATCAGATGGCTTTCCCCTTGTGTCAGCGCTGCCAGACCACGCTGGGGTCACACCGTCATCCCCTCCAGGAAAAGGGTTTCCGTTGGACAGCGAGACCCCGCTCTGGTGCTTGTCAGCCCCTCTGAAAGCGCCCACTGCCTGGGGGCCACCCCAGCCCTCCCCAGGGGTGATGAGGGCTCACTCACTCCAGCTTCTTGGGAACTGCTGCCCAAGCACAGGGAGAGGCCAGGAGTTCCCAGCTTTGCCTCGCTGAGATGGACGGACCTCGCAGGGCACAGTGAGCACCCAGCCCATGGCCATCCGCCCTCAACCCCCAGCCCTGTCTGCTGCTGGGGAAGGTGGGCGCTCCTGGGGCACCCGAAGCACCGGCGCAGAGCCCAGGAGCCAGGCACCCCACGGGCACCTCTGCCCGCCGGCACACACCCATGGAGCCAGGCCCCCCGGGGGGTCAGCCCCTTACCCCCTGCCCGGGGGCTGGTCCCCACAGCCGGGTGTCTGCACCGGCCCGAGCCCAGCTCCCAGCGAGGTCCGGAGCTGCCACCACGCTGCCCACTCCTGAGCATCGCCCTCCTCCGCTCACACGCCTATTTGCCTGCCTGCCCAGAAAAGCTTCCGTCCTGCCCAGCTCTGCTCTGCAGGAGGAGGCATGTGAATATCAAAAATCAGATGCTCTGGCTTCCAAGAAAAACCTCCACCACTGTTCTTTTAGAGGCAAGATTGAAACGATGCGGTGCCCTTACGGAGTCAGTGAGCAATCCGAATGCACAATGTGAATTCAGCATGTACAGGAACATGAAATTGTACAGGAAAAGGGAATGTGTCTCCAGAAAATGTCCTTTACGTGGCAGTGACCCAGCACTGCAGACAGCGGTGTGGAACAGCAGTTGTCCCTACGCACCAAGTAAAAGACAGCTCTGGAAACACTCCCCTCTGGGCTGGGGATAATACCTGCGGGAATGCTTGTCCCATTACCGAGACTGCCACAGCGGAGTTTCCCATCCCAACCTCTCCGCCCACAGAGATCTACAGGTGCTCCTGCGGCTCGCTGTGGATTCTGCACTGCCAATGGCAGACATCTTAATGAAAAGCATCTTGGTGGCGCTGGGGCTCCAGCCTGCTCCCAGCAGCCCTCCCAATTAGCCCGCACAGGAGCTGTCGCTGGGCCCTGACCTGAAAATCTCCTTACCTGATTTCTGGGCGGGAGGGAGCTCAGGGCTGCCGGCGGCTGAAACGCGAGCATCTGGCACAAAAATCGCTGCTCGGCTTAGCGCCTCGCTACCCTTACACAGCCCCGGGCGGCTCGGCCCTCGAGGTGCTGGGAGCAGGCAGAGGTTTCCCTGCTTCAGGCCGCTGGCAGAGGCTGCGGTGGAACGACAGGCACGTTCTGGGGGCATTCTGGTTTCTTCTGCTTTGAGAAGATGCATCCTTGGATTTCCCCTATTTTACTTCCCTTCATTTCTTCTATGTAAAGCCCCAAAGGTGCTCACCATGCTCAGGTTTCTGGGTACCACAGAGGGATGGCACGGGAGCACCTGCGGCGGCAGGTTCTCTCGCCTGTTGTGGCACTTTTCTGTAATTCTTCCCCAAGAGCCTCCTCTGGCGCCCACCCGTTTGATCTCTCAGCAATAAACCCTGCAGGTGCTTTTTTCAGTGCCAGCATCACCTTAGGTCCATACGTGCCTAAGTCTGTGACAATCCCGCCCGAGGAGTCAATCGTTAGGAAAATGTTACTGGGGAACACTGCTGCCCTTTGCCTCTCTGAAACCAGCTTGTTTGAATCCTAAATTACCACATCCACTCTCTTCAGCTGCTCTTTCTTCTCAGTTTCTCCTGCAGCACTGCTGAGGACTAACCTAGAGTCCTGTTTCCCATCTCACTTCAGTTCCTCCTTTCTTACAACACGAGAGCAGCTTTTTCCCCACCCAGTGGTACCATTCCCCATTTGACACTTCTGGTCTGTCCCAACAGCACTCTGGGATGACAGCCTGGTTTCTGAGCTGCTCCTCATCCGTAGCCTCTGCCTATAAAGTCGTTTCCTTTCCCCATCACGTGTCTGCACCAGGGTTCAAACAGCGCCTTACCACAACCACACCGTGAAGGGAACGAGCCGCTCGGGCTGTGGGCCCTGGGCAGGTCCCCTCAGCCTTCAGCCCAGCCATGACACAGCAGCCGTGTCCCTCTCCTCCATGTTGCCAACTGACATTCCACATGCTTTGCAAAGACTTCTTTTTGCTTTTCTTCTAGAAACCTTTGCTTTCTCCAGGATTTTCGCTGTTTCCAAGATGTAGTTCCCTGTGGTGGATAGTTCCTTTTCCCCCATTCTTTGCAAGTTTTCTCACTCCTTATATTCTGTCATCCGTTTGAGGCAACTTCACTCAAATTCTCCCTTTTGTGGAGGAACCTCAGTAAAGCAGTGCACAGCAAGATTTCAGAAAGGCAGTTTTTGAGATTCAAGGGGGATTTTTGTCTTTATTCCTTCCAATGGAAAGCTCTCCTTACAATAAAGCCATAGGTCCTGTTGTCTCCATTTAGCTTTCTCTCTCGTCGCTCCCTCTCTGATTTCAAACCACGTAGCAAAAGGAGTGGCTGCCAGAAAAGCTTTTTACCTTCTGGAAAACTGCAGATACTCATGGCTAAGGCATTCTCAATCAGTAAAACAAAAAATCTGCTCCATATGTGGCCACCAAAATCTCCTCATTTCTGCGACAAGCTTGTGAACCGCTGGCTGGGCCCGGGACAGGATTGCGTTGCTGGTCACATCCGAAAGCCACGTTTCAAGGGGAGCTCCAATTCTGAAACAACGACAGTGAATTAATTTTCTTTCTCAAAAACAGAAGAAGAAAAAACCCTTTTACCTTGCTCATCTGACTGGAAAAGCATTTCTAGAGATTTTATTAGCTCTATCTGATTTTAGATTAGTTTTTTAAAGCAAATTCATCATGGCAATTCAGTAAACCTCAATACATTTCCAGTAGAAAGGCAGAAGCTAGTTTTGTCAATTCTGTTTTTATCTCCAAACATGAGAAACACTAAAATGTAAGGAAGAGCTCACACATGAAATACCAAGTCTCATTTCTGCAGTATTTCCATATTTAACATAGGTTTAATGAAAAATGTGTAAAACTATGCTGCTGCCCAAACGCCGCTGTGCCGCTCGGTTTGTGCATGTCGAGGCAGGTGGCTCTGGAGGCCACATGCTCGTGGCAACGACAGCTCCAGCCCCGACCCCCGCCCAGACACCGAGCCCCCTCCTGCAGACCCCTGCCAGTGGGGCCAGAGGAGCCCCCCAGGCCCAGGGCTGTGCTGATGCAGGCTGTGTCCCGCTGCTGCGAGCTGGGCACAGGAGTCTGGGGGCAATGACAAGACCAGCGCGCTGCAGATGGCCACAGTTAATAGCCTTGTGCCGTGGCACGGTGCTCCTCCAGCCGCCAGCCCAGCGCCGCGGCACGCGCGGGCCGGCAGCCCTGACGGGTCTGGCCGTCCGAGCTCCACCCCGGTGGGTGCCCAGCAGCTCAGCCCACCCCGCCGCCCGCTCACTCTCCGTGGTGGGATGGGGAGAGAGGGGGGAGGGCAAGAGCGCAAAAACCAGTGGGTTGAGATAAAGGCAGTGTAACAGGTCCAGCAAAGGCTGCGCACACAGGCAAAGCAAAATGAGAGCTCACCCAGTGCCCCCCATCACGGACGGGTGCCCAGCCCGCCCTGGACAGCGGGGCTGGGCCAGCAGCAGCAAAGCCCTGCTGCTCAGCAGCAACTAAAGCATCCCTGTGCTATCAACTCTGTTCAGCACAGACCCCAAACATGAATAAAATCAACTTCCTCCCAGCCAAAACCAGTACACCAGCTAATTCACACACAGCTCCTCCGTAATTTTCAACACGGCTTCCATGCGATTCACAAAACATAGGCTATTCTTGGGTTAATTTTGAAGTTAAACCCCCTCTGAGGCCAGAAAATGGTACCAACAAGTGCCTGCTGACCTCTCTCTCAGCCCCTCGCTGCAGAAGAGATCCAGCACACCCAGGAGCGGAAGCAGGATGGGGAAGAGGTGGGTGAGCAATATTTTTCCCTTTCAGCCACTGGAGGATCCGCTTGGCCTTGGCTTGTAACCCCATCTGCAGGCGCTCTGCGAGGATGCTGAGCCACTCTACCAGCCCTGGACTTATTTCAAGCCTGCTTTCTGTCAAGAGCCAGTAATTAGATACATTCTTTAAATCGTTACAGTGTTTGTATAGTAAGCAATTATCAAATTCCACATCACAGTTCTGCAATTAGCAGTTCTGCATTGTTAATAATGAATTTAAGGCTGGTGTAACAACTCTCAAGGGCTTCCGTTCCTCCGTGAGGAATCCTTCGAGCGCAGCGCCCGACTGGCCTCCAGCGTGACCCTCGGAGCGCCTCAGAAAGTGCAACCTGGGGCCAGTGATGTAAGCGGGGGGCTACAGGCTGCAACCGGCCATTTGGCAATATCGTACCCAGGTCCCGCAGAGCTCCTGGGTGCGAATCACTTCATCCTGGTGGTTCATTAGTATTAGTCACTTTAACTAACAACTTTGTTCCTCACGCGGTGAGCTACCTGGAGTAACCCTGTTCCAGCCCCGGGGGACGCTCCGTCCCTTCCAGTAATCACAGGTAACGTCTCCGTTCAGATTGTGCCTTAACTTGGCCAGCACGCAGAGCCGTCGCCTTTCTCGCAAGGCTAACAGAGGACAGGAATTGCTGGCTGATGACTTGTCCACCTGTGCCATTCTCATGGCAGCTCGGCAGCAGTCCTGATGGTGAGAGCCAGGCGCTGGTCATGCCCCTACGACGGCTTGGGCCGCGCACGCGGTGCGTTGCAGGCCGTGTAGAAGAAGGGAATGTCTTGTTTTGCTTTTATTCAGGGCTGTTAAACTGGCACGGGTCCTGTCTGTGGGTCAGTCCTTGGCTTCCCTGCCACGAGGGGCAGATAGGTTGGAAATGGAAGGGTGGTGGCACTCTGGCAAAGGTAACGGCATTAATATTGGCGCGAGAAGACGGGCGCTGGCTCCTCCCCGGAGCCAGGGAGGTCTCACGAGTGGCGATGGAAAGGGTGACCCAGCACACAACAGGGTTTATTCCGGTGGGTGCAGAGGCAGAATCGGCTCACAAAGGCTCTGGCCACGCCATTACGTTGGAGGAAAAAACACTTCTGGGGCAGGGGGACACTGTCTTGTGAGAAGTGCAAGGAGTGGTTCCTTAATGACATTCCACTTCTACTGGAACCTCAGGTTGTCTTTTTTTTTTTTTTTTTTCATTTTTTTCCCTCCCTTCTGTTTTTAATGTCCTTTTAATGTCCATTTCCATGGAAATGAAGTAGGAGGCATGGTAAAGGGAGACCTGAAAGAGCAAATGGGAAGGGCTTGCAACTAAAAACAGCTTCCAGAAAAGAGGAAAATACTCCCAAATGGTTGATTCCTATTTAATCAAAAGTGCATAAAAAATATTGAAGTATATATTTACACTTTGTGTGTTTGTTTTGCAGAATTATATATTTATCTTGCAGAAAAAAAACACAGGGTATATTTCTGAGCAGCCATGGTGGCTTTGTTTAAGGCAAATACAAAACAGATGAGGTACCTCCAGACAGCTGAACGCCAGCCAAGCAGGGTTCGTGCCGCACGGTCCAGTGATAAATAATCACCACTATTCAGTATAGACCAAATAAATGCATAAAAATCAGGAAAAATAAATCAATCATGAAGAGGACACCTGAAGAGGCAAAACCAACCAGCATTGTGATCACAAACTGGAGGTGCAGAAAAATGTGGAGGCCAAGTCTGCAATAAGTAATAGTTTCTGTGATGTGTGTAACCGATCAGATCCTGTTTGGTGCATCGTATGATACCAGCTATGCTCTGTATTCCATTAATTATGTCAGCAACTGACAGCTTAAAATGACATTTGTGTCATGATAGATGCTGGTTTCAGGAAGGCAAGGCTCCATGCAGTACCAAACATAAAAGGGGCTTCTTCCTGAATGCATCGTCATGGAAATCTAAAGGAAGGAAACACAAATGTTTCTGGCTTATAGGGGATTTTTACCAAATTAACACTTACATAAGCAGCTTCATGAGACTATTTTTAAAACCACTGACTGGGATCCCAAACCTGCCATGCTTTCCCTCAGAGGACAGAAACAGCGTCGCCTGCCTCACGTGCACAGCAGCAGGGCTGTGTAGCCATCATGCTCTGAGGATGTAAGCAAGGGAGATTTACAGCAGAGACAGGATCTTTTGTCTTCCCACCTGATACAGCCAGGGGAAAACAGGCAACATTTCATAAACAAAAGCTCTTCAGATCTGAAAGGTCACCTACCATATCTGTCCTTTATTAAAAAACATAACCTCTCTTTACAGATTTTACCCTAGTTATATATTTAAATTACCAGGGCTATAAGTTCATTATTTCTGCAACATGGAAAGATACTCATGTTTTCCACTGTGAGGGATACAGCAGAAAGCACCAACAGCCGCTAGCTTCGACCAAAAATCCATATAACCACTTACACAGCACAAGCGTGTCAGAAAGCGATGTACTTCCAAATCCAGATCCTAAAGATCTGTGCACATCAGAGTACTGTGTCATGAGAAGAACTGAAGCCTAGTGCTGGGAATAACAGAACATGGGTCTGGAAAATGCACGCTGACTTTGCAGATGAAATTCTGAAGCCAGAAAATCTCAGTCTGGTTTATAAATGCAGAAAATGCACCAAAATTGATGTGAAATACGGAGAATGTGGGTATGAGAGAAACCTAAAAGCACAGATGACAGACTTACATCCTGGCTGACAGCACTTAAGTGGAAAAGAGATTAAAGCATGCAATCCCAGAATATTCTTGCAATTTCCAGTGATTTGTGGCTTGAGTGGTTTTGTTTTAAAAAAATCCGGAATTGCTTTTCCTTTTATAAGTCTACTCAGTCCGTTTTGAGTTCCAGTGAACCTTTACCATGGACAGCAGCAAGGCCTGCCTCCCGAGCTCACACAACAAACGCGGCGCACGCTCCCCAGGGACGTATCGCCCCCGGCAGCCGCGCACAGCTCGGCACCCCCAGGCTTCACCGGCTGAAGGCCTCTTCCTCCCTCGCTCCGGGTTTCCGTCAGCCTCTGAGGAGATGGCCTAGGGCGGCCTACCTCCCTCGAGGGCCTGGAGCGAGACCAGGCCCGGCGCCACCCATGGCCCTGCTCCCCTGCCAGAACGCCGGGCTGCGCGGGGACCGTCCCGAACAGGACGTCGAGGGTGAAGCTGGGGTGGCACCACACGAGGGAAAGTGGAAGCAAAGCCGCTCAGACACAGACACGGGCCGAGGAGAGAAGTCACTGTCGCCGCTCAGCCCGGGAAAGGCGAGTTCGGGCAGAGCAGGCACGCCACGCCTCGGTCCTGAGCCCGGCAAACTGCGCAGAGCTCATGGCCGGTGGGCTCTGCTGCGGGGCCACACGGCTCTAGCGTGCGAAACTCGTGGGCTGAGATTTTAAAAAAAAATGTTAAGAGAACAACAGAGGAAAAGAAAACAGAGAGAAAAAAACAAACAAACCCCGATAACAGAAAGTACTTAAGCACACAACTCACCACACCACAGCTCAGGGGGATCCTGGCACCCAGCTCCCTCCCCAGCAGCCAAACCTGCCCCTCAGCCCCAGCCCCACTTTATCCCCTGAGCAGGATGGCCCTGGGATGGC
>WHYT01017331.1:105421-128342 GCA_009806455.1 Tetrax tetrax
TTCTTCTCCATTCCCAAACCCCAGATCCTCTCAGGTTAAAGATGCTGCTTAGAGCAAGCACAGTGGCCATTACAAATTTACTCTGAAAACTCGAAAGGCACCATGTGGTGACAATGTCAAAATAAGTATGCATTGTGCAGGGCAAACCAACCATGAAAACATGAGGTGCATGCCAGGAGGAGAAGGTATGGGGCCACAGAAATGATCAGAAGGGTGCCAGGCATCAGGAACCAAAAGCTCCCGTTAGCAACTGCCTCCAACACTACATGAGAAAGCAACATTGCAAGCATCTTCGTATCTTCAAGCCTTGGTAGCCAGCATCTCTGTTAGAAAGCCCATTCGTCCTTTGACTTTGAGGCTGTGAGGCACAACAGTGAAAACTGGAAAATGTTCCCGTCAAAGGTTGCTCTTCAACTTGTGTTGGGTGCCTGCTGAATTAGACATTGCCTTTTAAGAGCTCAAGTGAAAAAAGCCTTACTTTGACTTCCAGCATTGAGAAGCTTGCAAAGGAGAGGGCACTTAAAGAGCCTTTTTTTTTTTAAGAGGAAGATCCCATATTAAGTCATCAAGAAGGAAAATCAGTGCTAGAATGGATGAAGGGGTATTGAGAACTGACACTAAGAATCTCTGCCTTCAATATGACACTGCTCCGCTCAACCTTTGTCAGTTTGTAGCCTATAGGGAGGGTCCAATCTTTCTCTCCTGTTTGTTAGGATGATGTTAAGACGAGTCTGAGGACATGAGTGACACAGCCCTGATCCCACGATTGGACTCTACAATCCCTGGGCTGCGTACTTGTTTATCTCCCAGTAGGAACCTTCCTTCCATAGAGAGGTTCCCTAATCTATTACTGCCCTCCCAGTTTGGCAGTTCTGTTTTGTCTCAAGTGCCTCACCTCAAATTCATTTCCTACGAAAGCCACTGAGATGTGTGGTGTGTAGCAATAATATCCCCTTAACAAATAGTAAAAGAGGACACAGGGCTTACAACGAATGTTCTTGTCACGCTCACACTGCCTACAGGACACATTTTGCTGTTAATGTAGAGCTTTATAGTTCCATTAACTCTAAAGGGAGTCACACAATTAAATGCTCCACAGCTTCTTGAAAATTCACTCCTCGAAGTGTCTCACACTCCTTCATCTGGCTGGTGACATAAAGGCATGGCACTCACATAGTGTGAACTTTCTCTGTGGCAGTTTGTGAACTGTACCAGGCAGAACCCAGTATAAGGACCAGTATGCAGGGCTCAGTATATCGGCACAGCACATGGACTGGATGAAGGTCTCAGTTCTTTTCCCAGCATTCCAGGATATGGGCTGAAATCCAGCTCAAGTCAGGAGAAGCTGGTGACTATTACCACTGGAGAGGGACTTACGTGGCATTAGCAGAGCATTTGCATTCATTTCTTTATGTGAGGTGGTTTCCCCCCCGCCCCCACCTTTGAGATTGTCATTGAACCACACCAAGAAAAAAAGAGGCAGAGGAGTGAGAGAGAAAGACCTGCCCCATCCTCGTAACATCTGGGGGACTGAGGAACTGATGCTCTTGCAGCTCTACATAGAGGACTTCAGTTTCTGGCCACTCCTCCAGTGTCTTCCCCAAAGCCTCTCTTGAAATAGGTAACTAAAGCCATGGAAGAGCTTGTTCTCTTTCCTGGGAGACCTTGACCAACTGCGCGGTAAGAGCACGAGACTAAATCAGGAGAAAACATTCCAGGAAACAGTCAAGGCCAGGCTGGCTGACCTCTGAGCAACCTGATCTGGTTGGAGATGTCCCTGCTCCTTGCAGGGGGGTTGGACTGGATGGCCTTGAAAGGTCCCTTCCAACCCAAACCATCCTGTGATTCTATGATTCTAAAAGACACAGCAGAACATGGAGCTATTTCTGTTTTCTGTGTCATATTGCAACATCACGAGATCCTTTGGGAGACTTTGCCAGAGGCTGTGTTGCAGCTTATGTGGCATTGTACTTAATGCACGTGAGCTGCTCGCAGCTTTTCTGTTCCTCCCACTTGCTGGTGCTGAGGGCCGTCTCATATAATGCAAGGACACATTAAATAATACCTTGATGTAGAACAGTAGAGGCTTAAACTTTTTATGAGAAATGCTTTTTGCCTTTGCTGAAGTTTCAGGCAGACTTTTCCGTTGTCATGTCACTGCCATGAAATAAAGCGGCACAGGAGAAATTGTATTATACATTAAATGCCCTAGTGAAAGCAATATTTATTGACCTGTGTTTTGGGACACTAAAATGCATGAAAAAAAATAAGATTTACAGAGTGTGCTACACTGGCCTTTCCTTACAGACACTCATTAAAGACCTTCCCCTCCCAGGGCATGATTGCCCTTGTCATCTCTCAAATCTTTCATTTTTTCCCTCTTTTCTAAATCCCAGAATATTTCCCTCTAACCCCCTACAAACCCTGAAATCCTCCAGCTGCTTTCAGGGTTTTCATTCCCACAGATCTGTGGACTTTGACATCAAAGAGCGGCAGTCCAGATCAAGGGGACCTGGTCCTGTGGTGCTGGACCTCCCCCTTTCCTTCAGCCACCAGTCCCGTGCCATCTTCTAGGATGAAGAACTTCCGTGTAGATGACAATTTACAGCTCTTACTTGATCTTTTGGCTAGTTTGTGCCTTAATAACCCAGGTCTAACCCAACGAGGCTGTCATTGTTTTCTTGCCCAACAGTTCTGCTATGTATGAGATTCAGAGAAAACATTGCAGGCTACTGCAGGCCTTGAGATTTGAAATTAAAATAACACACAGCGAGGTCAGAAGGCAGGCTATGATGTAGATGTGTTTCTCATCTTGCTCTTCCTCCCATAATTTTAGACATGTTTGACCTAGCCTTAGGGCATGTAGATAGAGCAGATGACCTCCTCAAACCATCCCATCCTGTCCTGTTCCTCTATTATTCCTTTAACACATCCAGTATAAAATGCTCATGTCTGTAGCATTGGCATATCAGGGATTGATTAACATTTGTATGTAGCTAGTATACAGATTTACCTCAGCTCTTACAGACTCACAGGGGAACTGTCTTATCTTACTTGGTGCTTCCATGTATTTCAAGCCTGGATGACAGAATTTCTTTTATTTTTCCAACTAAGTGTTGAATAAAGGATTACGTTTGATTAGTCCATGACACCTTCTGAACAGCATTTCCCTTTGTTCCTTCTGATGCCTTCGCTTTGATTTACATGACAAATTAAAAAGTAATAAATCCCAGCTGCTGTTGGTCTGATATTTAACATCTGAGCGTCATGACAATTACATTACTGGAAATTCTGGTCCCGCCACTTCCCCATTTCAACTTAGGGCCATTCCCAAGATATCTTCTACTTTTGTATGATCAGATCGTACTTTCAAAGATGTATAAAGATCAAAGTTTGCCTTTAGTCTTTGCTCAACTAATTAGTCTGGCATTATCAAAATACACTCCCCAGGTGTTTGCAAAAACTCTAAGACAATGTAAATGACTGATGGGGTGACATGACAAAGGCACATGCCGGATTTCACCTGATAAGAATCAACAGCTTTGGAGCGAAAGAGCCTGGCAAAGAAGTGTGAAGAGGGAAGGAGAAAACACCTCTGTCAGAAATTGGTACAGAGCCTTGTGAGCTTAGCTCATGTGGTTGCACAATCCTTGTAATATTTGTGCTTATTTTTTCTTCAAGTCCCAATTCCTGGCAGCAAGGGAGCATAAAAGAATTTCAGTCCATTTTAATTTTTTTTTTTTTTTTAAATAAGCTGATACACATTTTCCAGATATTTAAGGGTTCTATATAATGGTAAAGATAATTTAATGTTATCTGGTCTTGTAAGGGTAAGTTTTCTGCTGTTAGATGTGGTGGGACTTGTGCATTAAATAGAACAGGTTTCCCAGAGAGGTGGTGGATGCCCCATCCCTGGAAACATTCCAGGCCAGGTTGGCCGGGGCTCTGAGCAACCTGATCTGGTTGGAGATGTCCCTGCTCCTTGCAGGGGGGTTGGACTGGGTGGCCTTTAAGGGTCCCTTCCAACATCTAAAACCAGACAGCTCAACGGAGCCAAGGCCTTGGAGCAAAGGATATCTCCAAGAATGTTTTACAGTGGGAAAAGCACACGAGAAGCCTTTCTGCCAGGGAGAAGAAATGGCAAACCGGCTTTGACATGCGCCGGCCAACACCACTGATGGGCAAAGCTGCTGAGACAGCACGGAAGCAACAAGTTAAAGGGTTGTTTCCTCACCAGGCCTGAGCAGCTGTCACTAAATTTAATACCAAAGAGAAAAGGAAGAGAAACACTGGGATTTTGTTTTGTTTTGTTTTTCCCCTCTCATATTTTTTCCTTGCATCTGGAACAGAGGGTGTCATACTTCCCAGCAGTAGCAACTAATTTGTATTCAGTCAGAAAGTTTGGCAAATATATTAATTTGGAAGTTTCTCACAAAGATGAGCCAGTATTTACTCTGGTATGACTGAAAAGGCTCCAAATGGAACTATAATCCATTAAATAGGTCTTGAATGATGTTATTATAAATTTAAATTACGCCCCGAAATGCCAGGCTACAAATGAGGACTTAAAGGGAGGTGAAACCTCAGGCTGGCGTTAGCATGCAGCACAGTGGGTTTATTTGTGACAGAGTAATCGCTGGGATTTTCATGAAATAATCAAAGGAAGCGGTTTCTAAGGGAATCTATTTGCAATGGAGATGCCCTGACCCGTGTGACCACTGCGCAGTGACCTGCTGCCCACAGGGAAAGAGAGGAAGTCACGCTAATGAACCTGGTTATTAAATACCTCCCTGTCTCTCATATTTACAAGTGCTGGGATAGATATCTATCCTACACATGTAATGATCTGCAGCGGACAGCCTTGCCGCACAGGATGGTGTTTGTGTCTGCTAACGAAGCTGTGCAAGCCTGGGGAGATGCTGAGAACTGAGGATGGACACAGGCAACGCACCAAAACAAGTCCCTGCTCTCAAACGCCTCCCTCGGTCACCATCCTGTGGGATGGTGGGCAGGAGATCACCAGGAACTTCCCTGCTCCTTGCAGCGGGGTTGGACAACATGACCTTTGAAGGTCCCTTCCAACCCAAACCATTCTGTGATTCTAAGAAAGCAGATCTGGGTGAAACCTTCCCTCTCACTGGTGAATTCTCCCACTTTTGCAAGCAATTTAATTCATACGTTGAGTATGATGGACCAGGAGGACTGGCGATCCGAGAATCACTCAGGAATGTTTTTACAATATCTGTGTGCCATGTTCAAGTTGGTATTAGCTCATAAACGAAAAATTTTGCTTAGGTAATATAGACCATTAAGGGTCTTCAAAGGGGATTGGGGAAATTAAATGAGTTCCCCTCACAAATCTCTAAATAATTTATACTCCAGCTAAAACTCTGTGAGCAGTTCAGTACCAAGGAGATCACCAATAAATGCCTTTGTGCCTCCTGAATTCCCCAAGTTTATGTCTAACCTTGATGGAGGATCAGAAACTGCTTGCTTGTTTGTTTTTTTTTTAAACAGTGAGGTGGATGATAGGCCCAAAAACTCTGTTTCATGCAGAGATGGTTTAACAAAATAGCTCTGTAAAAATGGGTTAGACACTAGTTCCCCCTCTACCTCCCAAAACACCCCCTTGGCACCACTGGAGTCATGATCCCAAGTCTTTTTCCCCCTCTCTTGTGTCCCTGAACATTGCTTCATAACCCCTTAGCCGGAGCTGGAGGTCATCTCCTCCCCACCAGCAAGACCTAGCAAGGGCTGGAAGAAACAATCTGGAGCAGGGTCCGTCACAGTGATCCAGAAGGGAATGTTCTTCCTCCAAACCGGGGTTTCTAAATGAGTAAAACACCCAAAATGTTTTGAATATACAAATTCAGGGTTTTTTTTTTTGTTCAGCTTTGGAGAAGAAATAGCTGTTTTACCTTGCAGAAGGGACCCAGAGTAGGAAATCCAACAGGCTGTCAAACCTGTAACCAAGATTTCACAGTGGAAGATGTCCAGCTAGTTACCAGCCAGAGTACAAATAGCAGGGCTGCGACTGCTGTGAAAAAGATGGGATACAGAGATATTATCAACGTTGTGTACCCCAGTGCTGGAGCCACTCATCGCCTTCCAATTACTAGTCCAAATTAAGAGCTACAGCTTGCCTTTGCAACTATTTCTTGTGCTTTCTTAAGATACATGTGATGAAATATTGCACACGGTTTTACTAAACTCTTGTCACATTAAGATTAAGGTCTTCACTTTCCCTTCCCTAGCTCATCCCCACAGTCTCCCTGACCAAGGAGTTACTGGCAGATGGCCTTTTGTGGGACCGTGCCCTAGAATGGGTGTTGTTGCCTTACCCTCTTCTTACAACGTTTTATGTTTAGGGCTGAGGGCACTGGTGGAACCAGCCTGCAAGTTCCCAAAACTAAGAGGTGAGTTACTTTACTAGAGTTTTCCATGGCTGATGCATGGGGTGCCTACTGCGCTGGATCCCACCTAGTTAAGCTCATCATATTTGACAAGTCGTGGCAGTCTGGTGAGGTTCAAGGCCAGGCTGGCCGGGGGGCTAAGCAACCTGATCTGGTTGGAGATGTCCCTGCTCCTTGCAGGGGGGTTGGACTGGATGGGCTTTAACAGGCCCTTCCAACCCAAACCATTCCTTGACTCTATCCAAGCATCACTTGCTGAGGAGATGGGCTGCTGCCAGCAGCAGGGCTGAGCACATCATCCAGGGCTGCCAGAATTGAGCCCACCAGCCGGGCAGAGGTGGCTGACATCAGGTCGCTGAGCATCACCGGTTTGTAGAAAGCCTCCCTCAGCTGACGTGTTGTCTTTCTCTCTGCTGTTCTGCATGCATAACTAAAAAGGCAGTCAAACCATATTTCAGCAAGGAAAGAAGCAGAACCTCTGGATGCTTGTTTTCTGGCACTCAGATCCCCCGTGTACAGCTTGCTGGCACCACACCACCAGCCTCTCATGGTTTAATAGTCATTTGTGATGGATGTAACTACCAGGAAAAAGCACACAGTGGGTTTACAGGCAAGTGTGTTTGTGTAAATGTAAAAAAAGTCAGCTACCCTGTGATTGTGTGGGCAAATGCACACAAAAATTACCTGGAAAAAAAAATTAAAAATTCCAGACACCTACCAACAAGTCCAAAGTGCAGGAGAAGCTAAGCTGAATGTTGCAATGAAGTATCTAAAGATAATCATTAAGCAAGAATTTGAAATTCCCAGAGTTTAGCTTTGTTTATGAATGCCTTTGGGTTTCTGCGTTAACACCGGAGGGTTATTTATTTCAGCAAAATACAATTGTTGGATTTGTGGGCTTTATTATGGTGGGATTTATAAGGGAAAGACTCACAACAGCTAACCAGTATTGTGTCAGCTTGCAGAAACCTTTGTTCATCCTGCATTAAGCTAACGAAGGCGGTTCTTCGGCTTTTGACAAGAGGCACCGAAGTGAAGCAACCACATAGATTTTGCAGTGCTCACTCTTTTTCTGCATTGAGATGACCAAGGCTGCAATCCCATCATTGCAGGCACTGCACAATTTTCTAACAATAAAATTTCTATGATCTGAACAGGACAAGATGAATTTTTCTTTTTCACCTACCCCCTAATACATGGTAATACTCCCTATTAATAGCTAATAATTGCCACTGAAACGTGAGGGAGAGAGGAGGATCCTTTGGAAGTTTTCTGGGGTAAGGAGCAGAAATAAGGTGCTGAGGATTTGGGCGGGAAGTGGCAGGAAGTGGCAAACCTATAAACAGAAGAAATAACAGTAATAGAGCTGTGGGAGTAAGCGAGAACAGAGAGAAAGGGGAGTTGAGAAAAGGAAGATGAGAGGTAAATCAGTGGCATTTTGGCTGTAAAAGGGAATTCACTTCTCTCGGCTGCTGCCGGAATAACAAATACTTCTTCCTTCCCCAGGCAGTGCCAAGTGACTGGGGCATTTGGGAGATTTCTGTCCATTTTTCCACACAGAGATACATGGTTAACGAGCCCCTAAACAACTCTGCGAGCTGCGCGATACAATCTGGGTCACACCAGACAATTTGCTCCCTGCATGTTCCCCAGATTCAATTGATGCAGTTAACAGAAAGGTGAGAACACACCAAAGAGCTGCTTTGTCTTCTAATTAAACCAAAATAGAAAATCTTTGCTGCTGGAAAGTCACCTGCTATTTCCTATTTCCTTAATGATGTCATAAAATGCTAAATGCCTTCCCTTATTTTCCCTGCTCCTGGAAATCATTCGGTGCTGTGCGTGGAACCAGGGGATATTCGGAGCAGAGTCCCAGCCAGCAGACCAAGCGTGACTGTCGTAGCAGAAAGTGTCCCCTCACCTCTGATGGGGACAATTTGGGGCTGTACGCCTGCAAACTGCCTCCTGTGCCAGCACCTAATCTCGCTGTGCAGGTACGGTCAGCAAAGAGTAAACCTCTCTTCACAGTGGGACCAGTTTAATTTCTGGTGCATTTCTAATTCCTCACATGCCAGACTCAGCTCTGCAGCTGAGATATTAGAGTTCAGCTATTTTTGATCTGCAAATCCCTCAAGACAGAGCTCTTACCAGATTAGTCTTTTAGAGCTCTGCTCTAGCACCTTCTTTTATTAGTAATAATATAAACTAAACCAGCCATAAACCTGTGTTGCAGTTTAGCCCCACTCAGCAGCTAAAATGCCACGCAGTCGCTCACTCACTCACTCCTCCTCTTCACTACTGCTCTCTCCCCCTGGGATGGGGAGGAGAATCGGGAACAAAAACAAGGCAAAACTCCTCGGTTAAAATAAAAACAGTTTAAGAGAAAAACAGAGGAAAAGAAAACAGAGAGGGAAAACAAAACCAATAACAGAACATCCTTAGGCACATAACTCACAGCACAGCAGCTCAGGGGGATCCTGGGGCCCAGCTCTCTCCCCAGCAGCCAAACCTGCCCCTCAGCCCCAGCCCCACTTTATCCCCTGAGCAGGATGGCCCTGGGATGGCCCAGCCCTGGGGCTCATCTGGGTAATTAGCTGTCCCAGTGTGGGCTAATGAGTAACCTATCCCAGCTGTGTCCCCAGCCCCAGCTCCTCTCCCAGCTCTGGTGGGAATTAACCCTGTCCCAGCCAGAACCGGGACACATCTTTACAGATTTTTCAGAAGAAAACCAACAAATTTGTTTAAAGGACCTGGTTACTGCAGTGCACATGTGTTTCAGTAAGTTTCTGATCAGGTCCTAAGGCTCTTTAAGAAACAACAGTATTGTGGGCTATCTGGGGAGTGAGAGTAATCAGTGAGGTAAGAGAGAGGACAGAAAGCACAGACAATGCCTTCAGTGAGTATTATCCATGGATAACCTGGAAAACACAGTCACCAGTGGGGACACAGCGTGGGCATTACGCAAACCTGCCCAGAGTGCCTTCCACTGGGTAAGTTTGACACTGCCAGAAGGCGAGGAGGGGGGGTGAAAGGAACTGCTTGCTCTGCGTAACTAGGAATTACCTATTTCTGGTTAGGAATAAAGGAAAACGTGTGTTTTACATGCCACTGGGAATGCCTGACACCAGTCCAGCTCTTGGGGACAGCAAAAAGCAAAGAGGATCCCAAGAGTCTATTTACACCAGAACAGAAGCCAACCCAGACAGCGTTATTCACCGCTCTCCGTGCACCCCACGGTGGGCTTCGAGCAGCTGCAGTCCCCCCTCCCAGGGAGGATGACTGAGAGTTAGGAGCCGAGCGGAGCGGGGCACCAGGAGCATCCACAGGCTTTCATGCCAGGTGTAACCACGGGCGCTGAAACGCTGCAGCTGCAGCAAGAGCTGGCTGCACGGCATGATGATATCCAAAAAGGGGCTGAAGGGGATGCATGAGGAATTATTACCTACTGTTCCTCACAACACATGAACTAGGCAGCGCACCAAAACTCATCACAGAGCAAGTTAAAAGGACAGACAGAAAAGCATCACCCCTCAAAGCAGTCTCATGCCACAGCTATGCTGACAGAGGAATATGTGCTGCACGGACGCAGACATCTTCCCACTTTTTTCCTTGTGGAATAAGATTTGATTTTGAACCCTTTTCTGCCACCTTCGGTGCTCGGCTGGGTGACAGATAAGCAATGCGCAGAAGGTCAGGCAGAGCAGCTGCCGCTCAGCACAGGTCACCTCGGTCTGCACAGTCACCTGGTCACAGTCACCACAGCCGTCTTTCGCCGTGGAGCAGGAGCAGCAGCAACCCGGGATGAACCGTGGACCGTGCAGTTTCCATGCACATTGCACGAGAACAGGTGTGGTCCTCCTATTTCCCCCGCCATGTCTGCTATATCCATTCAGGTGTCGCCGCCCAGAGAAACCCCGGCAGCAGCGTACGGGACGTGGCGGTCTGCCCTCAAAGCGGCTTTCAGGCAAGCTGGCAGGAGGGCTGTGTGCTCTGCGGCGGACGTCCCGTCTTTCCACTGCCTGCGTGCTCAGACGGGGCGTGCTGGGTGCAGGCACACAGCCACGCTCAGGGTTTCTGGCATTTTAAAAGCCTTCTGATTAGCTGACGCCTTTAATATTTACACATATAGATCACATAGTTACAGAGATAAAATCTCCCGACTGAATCTCTTTGCATGCAGGAGGAATCTATAGAATTACTTCAGCTGGAGTTAACAATTATATCTTAAACATGTCTGATAAACTTAATTTACCGCAGCTTGCTATCAGCAGGAGACTCCATGCTTTCACAAGCAAATGGAAAATTGAGGAGGTAAAAATGAGGGCAGGATTTGATGTCACAAACTTAAGCAAGAAGTTTACAGTGGTTTTTGGAAAAGTCTGATATTTTGCAAAATATTTGAGATTCTCATTGGTGAACCGGCTAAGCTGTTCCAGATAACCAGTAACTGCAAGGCTGTCATTCACTGCTAGCTCCAGGTTTTCAGCAAAGCTCAGAGAAACCTTGCATTTGCCCAGTGGCTAAAGTTTTCAGCCAAAGTTTTATCATCTCAGTGAAATATCACAGTTGTCGAGAAGGACATTTTATGCGTGATAGAGTTGGCAGTTCTCCACATCAATGTTTCACTTGTGGATTTAAAAAGATGAGGCGGGCTTATTATGGAAATTTATAGAACTAGAAAAAAAGAATGGAAAAGAATAAGAAAGGCAATTTTTTTTTCCTCCTATCCAAGCCAAAATGAGACATTAGTTTGAAATCCTGAACTTTAGAAAAAGTTACCTTTCTCCTCATTCATCCAAATTTTTATCCTCATTCTCAAAAAAATAAAAAACTGTGAGCAGGTTGGGTTGCTCCGTTGTTCAGGGATTTGGGGGCACTTCCCCCACATGGGCACACCAGCAAGCTTTGCGTCATGTTTTGAGGGTGTGGGCCAGTGAGCTGTGTGTCGAACTCGGGTCATCCCCTGCCAGTGGGGGTCTGCTGGTGGGGCAAGGACTGGAGACAGCCCACCTGCAGGTCTGGCCTCCACACCTTCATCCTGCACAGGACTTCCATTAGCCGCTCTCATGAATCCTTTGGTTTACTTCTCGTATTTCTTAATCTTTTAGGTTCCTTGGCAGAAGTCCTTACCAAGCCCAAGGAATGAATTTTACTCCATTCCTGGGCGCTGCAAACCATAAGACCCCATGGCTCTGCTGTTCCCGCTGGTGCTCTGCACAGATGCCCTCCTGCCCTCAGGAAAGCCTTTTTCCAACTGGTTCAGGGCTGAGGCCATTTCTTGGAAACTGTTCCTGTAAAACTGAAAATCACGAGACGTATGAAATGATTTACCTTGAGAAATGCGCCCAGAGAAGGGCTGCAGGTCCTAAAGCGTAGCGAGGACTGCCTGGCCAGGTGCTCTCCTTCAAGTGTTGGCGCTGGCCGTCCGCAAGGAATCGATCCATCGTGTTTGGGTGTCGGAGGTCGATAAGGGTCACTGAGCCACCCCCTCTCCAGCCCCAGGCAAAGGCAGGCAGGGGGGCCGGAGCAGCCCCAGCCAGTGCCCCAACCAGCACCTCTGTGGGAAGCACAGGGGAACCAGCATGGAGGGGCTCCCAGTCAAACACTCCTCTTTCCGGCAGAGCTGGTAACAGAAGTGACATGGATTCCTTTCCTCTCATCAGGACTGTTTCTTCTGCTTCATTATTTATGGCTTGTCAGAAATAATAATAATTGCAGGGCTGTTCAGTGAGTTGTGTGTCGTGAGTAATGCACATTTACTGTTTCCTCGGTACTTCCATCTTGCCTCACTGGAAAGAGCAGTTTGTTGATTGCATTTAAAATGGAAAGACTGTTATGAAGAGGCACATTTAAGTCTTTTTGCTCAAGCGCTTCCCACTGTTATTGCATGACAGCAGCCCACAGTCTCCTCAAGCCCATTTATGTAGCAGTGACCCTTGGCTGGGGCATCTGACAGGAGAGCGACCTTTTGGGCGATTTCCGTGGAGAGGGCAGGTCCCCCCGTGGCCCGTACGGGATATCTGGGATGTTTGCCTTATAAGTTGGCCTGTGATGGCCTGATGTCAGCGCATCTTCACCCCGGAGCCAAGGGCGTTTTCCCGCGGCAGCCGTGCCCCGTGCAGCCGCCGAGCCCAGAGGGCGGGAGGCACAGGGACACCAACTCAGGGTGGGAGCCGCTGCGGCGCATCACAGCTGAACAGCGCGTCAGCACCAGGCCCTGGCTAGGCCTGGAAACCTCCAACTAAAGTTCTGGTCTCTGGCCATTATCACAAGACATAAAGAACACGGCAGTGCTCTCCGTGGGGCACAGAGGTGGCTGGTGGATGCTGATTGCACGCGTTAAAGAGAGGCACCCATGCCGTTTATTCCACACTGCTTTCCGGCGCACGGTTAAGCCCACGAAATACAAACATACCTTTGTGGGGGACAGCAAGCAGCAGCAGGAGCTGGTCCTCCCGTGGTGGCCTGTGCTGCTGGGCAGCGCTTGCTGTCGATGGGAGCTGCTCAGGCTGGCTCATCCCGCGCCACCAATGCCACGATCCGCATTGCTGTCACCCTGCTGCGCTTGTCCGAATGCCTTCTGCGTTGCTCACTGAAAGATCTGCAAAATGCCAGATTTTACCCTGTAAAACTGATTGCCAGTGCTGTCAAAGGGGAGGGAGCTGAGCAAGGCTGAGCCGGGCACTGCAGGCACTAGTTGGAACGGGGCAGTCAGCAAAAACCGCGGCTTAAAGCAGCTCCGAGGAGCAGCACAGGCCAGGGCTTTCCTGCTGCAGGAGCTCCAAAACTTCCCAGTCACAGTCCCATGCGTATGCTCATAATTTAGTGCAACATCGGATTTTCACGTGAATATTGGATTAGACTGAATTCTGTCAGGCTTGTGGCTCTGCTCAAAAGTATCGCAGCTCTGCACAGAATGGAGGCCTCTGGTTTGAAAACACCTCCCTAGGGGCAGCTTATTTGAGAATAGGGGGAAATCTGGGAATTTACCAATTGCTTCTCGCCTCTGAAGAAATAACTTTTTGGTTTTATGGAAGGTTTTCATGGAAATTACTTCCATGGGTTTTCTCCATGTGAAATTTCCATGGGAGGAAGCACAGTTTTGGATTAGCTCTAGTCATTAATCTGTTTTGCAGGAGATATAAAACTTTGAGCTTGCCAGACCGGGTCTGACCTGATGTGTGTGTGTCTCCAGCAGTTTCCTCTACCTGCTGCACTGCAGGAGGGTCCGACGGAGGCAAACGGTGGCCGATCTGCCTGCGGAGTGCAGGAGGCTCCTTCCAGGTGGTGGATTGGGCGCAGCCTCTCCTGGATGGAAACCCAGCACCTCCTTGGCTGGGCACCTGGTAGGGCACAGCAGCGCCCAGCTCCTTCCTAATCTGGAGTTCTAGCTTAGCATCGCTTCCCTGGAGAGTCTGTAACTGCTGAAGAATCCCTTTGAGTACTTTTCAATTTCAGAGATTTCATAAAGATGACTGGGGACTTTTGTGACAAAGAAAGAAAAGAAAGGGAAATGTAACTTACAGATGGAAACGGGAATGTGTGAATAGAAAGGGCCTGTGAGTTAACAAACAGCGGGAAAAACTAAATTTAAGTTGAGACTACATGAATAAAGTCTCAGGCCTCAAATGAGTTATTTTGCAACCAAATTCAGTTTTCCTGAAGAAAAGAGGCAAAATTGGATGTATTTTATTTGTGCAATGCCACTAATACTTGAGTGTTCCAAGAATCTAAATTGAAGCATCCTCTCGTAACAACAGCTTTTAAATCTTGTCACAGTGCAAGAAACTTCCTGTAACATAAGAAATTGGTCACTTGCCTTTCTTTCATCATTTTCAGAAGCACTGTGCTCTGTTAACACGGGAACACGTGTCAGGAGAGGCACGAGGGCCACAGACGTGCGGGAGGCAGGGAGCCTGGCTGGGCCGTGCCGGAGCTCCCCCAGTGCGGGCGGGTGGTACCCCGTCAGGCTGCAGCTGGCGACGTTCATATTCAGCCACTTTCGCCTTTACTTTTATGGCTTCTGTTTCCAATGTCTTGGGCTTATGTATCCAGCCAATAAATCAGGCAAGGCAAGCCTGCCCACGTAGCTCACCTACCCAGTTAGCAGCTCTTTAAACCCGCTACCGCCCAGCGGCCGGTCTGCGTACCTGTGCTGCCAAGGGTCGGGTCCCTCCTCGTCCGAAGGAGCGGTGCTGTACTACTGCATCATCTCGGCAGTACTTCAAAGGTTGTTAGCTTGCTTGAAGTCACAAGGTCACCCACACAGAGTGCAATTGGTTTTCATAGATACAGTTCGTTATGCAAATTCATTATTTACAGATGCTGTTAGGCTAAAGTGGGTGTGAGAAACAGAGTAACAGGAATTGCGCTCTGGACACAAGGGAAAAACATTTCACAGAAGGTGAATTTGGGGTTGGCCAAATGACTAAAAAGTAATTTGGAGAATGGGAGTACAGAACCTTTTTGGTGAAGAACTGACGGAGAGCCCTTCGCAGGAGCCAAAGCTCGAAGTGAGGTGAAGGTGGGAGCCCGGGCTGCCTGCAGTGCCGCTGCTGCCGCACCGGCCGGGTACCACGCTGGGTGTCCGCAGAGGCCCCTCCTCGGGATGGCTCGTGCAGCCTCCGGCTCCCCACCTACCCATGGCGGCGGCTTGGGGTGCTGCTGGTGCCAGCGGGGCCGGAGCCAGAGGCTGCTGGCGCTGGGTGCTTCCCGGAGCGGCCGTCCCTCTCCCGGCTGTCCCTGATGCAGACACGGCATCCATACCATGCTGCAGGGCTCCGGATATTCCTGCGCTCCTCTGGAAATTCACAGTCTGGTACCCACATCTCTGTGGAGGAAATGTATAAACCATTAAATTAATTTAATGTGAGGAAGCTTGCAGCTTCATGGTCTAGAAACTTAACCATGGTTTCCACTCCTTAAAGCAAACATGTTGACTGTTCTGGCTGTGCTTCTTTCTTGGTTTTTGGCTTCTTATCTGCCTTCTGTGGAGGAAACGGAGTAAAACTTACTAATTCACCCAGCACAAAAGCATCCACCAGCGGCTTGCAAACAGGCTGGCAAACACTCAGACTGTTTTTTCTTTGACTCTGGTTGCCATTCGACACAACTGTGGGCCCCAGCCCCAGAGCAACCCCAGGGAAGCCTTAACCTGACACATGATTCTCGTGAAGCCAGGTCACTGCATGGACATGGTTTGGTGTAATTTTTGCCAGCAGCAGGTAATATAGGCTTGCACACTTTTAAAATACATTCCACCATTTCGGTGGTTGCTTGTCCTGCTAGCGC
This sequence comes from Tetrax tetrax, assembly GCA_009806455.1. NCBI lineage: Eukaryota > Metazoa > Chordata > Aves > Otidiformes > Otididae > Tetrax > Tetrax tetrax. Next base: position 121,126 of record WHYT01017331.1, read on the forward strand.
TTTGCTAGGCCATGGGAATGAAATGATGAGTTTCTTGGTCTGTCACTGGCGTAAGAGCCAACGTTTCAGCCGATTACGGACTGAATGAAGACAGCACTCTTACTCGACATGATGCTCTAATACCCTGCTCTTGTCTCTGTCACCACTCTTGAAACGGAGGCCGGCCCTCAGTCTCACGGTCCTTCTGCTTCTTCCTCCCTTCAGACGCTGGTTGTGGTGCGAATGCTGTCACGGCTGCTGGCAGGCGTACTTAGGTGGCCCAGGCTAGCTGTTTGCTTAATTCTGGGCCCAACACACAAGCAATTAGCTACTGGCCCTGCTGGGCTGGTGTCCTTTGTGCAATGCAGGGAACATGGCTCAGCACCGTCTGCCGGTGCCACTGCGGCGTGCTGATGGGCAGGGTCAGCCTCCCTGCGCCAACGCAACCAACGGGCAAAGCTGCCGTTCGTGAACCAGAGTGAAGACGATGGTATTGTTACTAATTGCTTGTTATTAAATCCCTCATTAACTCCAGAATATTTTTGTCTTGCTGGTGCTAATGGAATGACTAGAAGCGATCCCTTTACCTGTCCTGGCAGTGCCCACACAATAACTTGCTACAGGAGACCGCAGGCTTTGAATCTCCAAGGCAAAATAAAGAACTCCTGTTTGGAGTGGTCCGGGTGGGCTGCGATGCCATCCCAGCTTGCTCCCTTTCTGGAAAATCGCTTGGAAAGAGAGCAGCTCCCCACGACTCTTACTAACAGCTGGAGCTGTGCTGTGTGATGGCCTTAAAACCTCTGTGGCCTCAAAGGACCGTCACTGAGGTTTAACGTTACACGGAAATCTACTTCACACGTTCCCTCAGCTTCCACCTGTAATTATAACTTCAGGCTTGGCGGATAAATCACTCCTTATCACTGGAGCAGAAAACATCTCCCATCCATTTGGTATTTTGTAAGTGCAGGCAAGTTATGTGTGATTTAAAAAATGCAATTTTGCCTATGAGCTTTAAGACTATAGTGGCACCATTGGGTTTTATTTGGCAGCACTGCAGTCAGAGCAGGATGGAGGTAGGAGTTATCTCTTCCTTCATCAGTGAGCATGCAGCCTAGCACACCTCCCTTTTCACTGCGCTCAATTTTATTTTAGGGATCCAAAAGTACCAAACCAAAAACGCAATTGCATATAATGGTGATCTGAAAAGAAGAGCAGGGTTATTCTTTGTCCAGTTCCTGGCAGTATTTCTCAATCACTGGTGACAATACCTGGCAAGGCCGGACCGAGAGGAATTTCTCTTAATGCTGATTGTGAATGGCAGCACATGAACTTTTAGATTCCTCTTCTGACTTTGAAATTATCTGGAGAGGTTTGGGTTTAACTAAATTCTTGGAAGTGGAAGTCACACCAGAAATCATGAAATCTTGCTTTTGCCTTTTCCCTTGCGTTACTCACCCAGCCTGAGCAATCCCTAGATCAGGACTGTGAGTTCACGACACCCGCACAGGGATCAGGAATCCCATGCAGCTCGCCTTTCCCACCAGGACTGCGGAAGGAGCCGCTCCAGAGCCTGGCCCTGCCCACCACTTCTGCGCTGACACAGGGTGCTGCTGATTAACAGAGCTAATTAACAGCCGGCTCTGCTAACTGCACATCTAAAGTAACACGTGGTAATTTTGCCTTAGCATTTGTCATGTTCAGCACTTTTCAACGAGAGATGGGGCTGACGTGGGGCACGCATCTGGTTTCCTATTTTCAGTTGAAGCAATGGAGGATGAACCTTCATCAACACTGTTTTCAGACACATGGTATAAAAGATCTCCAGGGTGCAGAATCACAGAAGCATTACTGTTGGAAAAGACCTCTAAGGTCATCAAGTCCAGCAATAAATATTGCAGTCCAGCGCATCACCCTCAGCCCAGCTCATAAACCTGATTTAAACAAGGCAGATTTCTGACTGAGCGCCAATTCCAGCCTAGCAAAAGCTGCAGCCGCCGGCCAGGGTCTGCTCACAGCCACGAGCCCTGGCCCTGGGCTGTGACGCCCGCCTCAGGTCTGGCCCGCGCCTCTACCACATTGCCAGGAGTGGGGCACCATCAGCGGGGCAGTGTCTTTGGCATGGGACCACCACTGCTGTTGGGCAGACAGCGGGTGTGAATGCCTTGTGACTCAGCAAACATACCTGCTCATCATACAAACCTCTCTTACAGCCACCTGTGCAGGGCACGTCTCGTTCTCCTTGGAGGTCTGTACGCACAATCCTGTTATAATGAAACAGTAGAAGAAGAGAGCACGCTGTCTGCACAATTCTCTAAAAATAGTTCAGTAATAATGCTGCTGCTTTCTGCAGATTTAAAAAAAAAAAAAAAAGGACTTTTCAAGTCTATAATTCACTAATACAATCAAATAGAATCTCAAGCAGAATTATTCACACTGACTTGATTAGTAAAAAGAGAAGAGTCTGCTAACGAGGTACCTACAGCATCTCTTTCCGTGTTTCAATATGACGCTGCAGCTCTGCACGCTTCTGTGCGTGGATCCATCAGCGTGGGAAAACAGACCCCTCCTCGTTCTCCGGAAATTTGCGGGTCTCTGGAAGGCGGGTGTATTTGGGGTGTGCTCCCCCCCAGGCCCTCCCCGCTGAGCCGGCACCCCCGTACCCGCAGAGCCACCGCGCCGCGTGGGAGCCCCGCTGTCCGGGCCGGACCGGGGTCCCCGTGGACCCCGCATTATCCCCACCACCCCTGGGCTCTGCCATCCTCAGCTCCCGCGCCCCGACAGCCCCACGGCGCGTTCCTGCCGCCCGCACCAGCCCCGCAGTGCGAGCTGCAGTGACTTACCGGCCTCACCGACAGCCCTGGCAGCGAAATAAAGGCACCCGTGCCGATAGAACGGCGGGGCCTTGAGCGGGGAGACAGTTATTGGCGTTTTCCCCGCGTCACACTGCGGTCACCGGCCGGTTTGGCCGTAGCGGCCCGTGAGCGAGGGGCAGAGACCGGGCCGACTCATCACACTCCTCTCCCCGCACCGCAGAACGCGGCTGGCAGCGAGCTACCCGGCCGCTGTCTGAAAGCTGAAGTGATGGCTATAAAAGGGAGAAATAATGTGAATTCCTGGCTATTGTCACAGCTGCTGCGACAATCCAAAGGGAAGCTTGGAGCGGGCTTTGAAAACAGCAGGGAACCCCGGGCCACAGTGGCAGGGTAATGCCCGATTACCATCACAAAGCCCTGCCTGCACAGAGGGAGCGGTCGTCCTCAGCGCTACTGAACCCAAAAGCCTGCCGAGGCTTTGTATTGGCTTAATTGGCTTTATTTCGCTCTGCCTAGCAGATGAAGGAGTCGGACCTGCAGCCCAGCTCGCGTGGGAAGCGCGGGTGGTGCAGGGAGGCACGGGCGGCGCGGGTTTCCCAAAGCAAGAGCTGGTGTTTCGGCCCCCCTTGGGGGGAACACCTCCGCCCGCCCGGGGGACGGCCGGCCGCTGTGCCCCCCCGTACGCGTGTACATACACGGACACGCGTGGACGGGCGCACACGCGGCGGCCCGGCGCACCGCCGGAGCCCGGAGGCGACCGAACGGGAGCAGGTGTGAGAGACCAGCCGGGGATTTTGAACTAAGACTAGGCAGGCTGCCAAAGCAAAGAGCAAGTTCGAAAGTGAAATGTCTTTTGAACACGTGTGCTATGGCCGGGAAGAGTAAAACCCCTCCCAGGAGGGGGCCAGCCTCGAGTGTCGCTGTGCCCCTGAGCAGGCAGGGACCATTGCACCAATTCTGCTCAGGATTAAAAAGGGGAACAAGTTAGTATCCTTACAGAGACCCAAAACCAACAACCTACCAGATGGACAGCACGTCCAGACAGCAATCTACCAGATGGGTAGCTTTAACTTAACAGTATATTTAAATGTTTCTCAGATTGTAACAAACAGTTGAAATAATTGTTATTGAGCTCATCAAAGGAGAGGAGAGCCACGTAAGGTTTGTCTAGGTGAGGTTTGTTTTCCTAGGACAAGCATACATTGAAGCGTTCCAAGCTTCCTTGTACAAACAAGTGTAGTTTGTACAGACAGGACCGTAAGGATCCGTAAAGCACCATGAGAGAGCAGCAGCGCTGCTGAACGTGCCATCAACTGCGAGGTAGCCATAGAAACTGCCACGTACCAGGGTACATCCAGAGTGGTACGAGAATGGAAGAATAAAATGGGATGGAATGGCTACGGTATGTTGCGCCTGGAGCTGTGCCTGACAGGCTCTGACCTGGCTCTGCGGGGTCCATCAAGGAGGGCAGCTCCCTGCAGTGCCGGTCCCCGGCCCATCCAGGAGACAGGGCAGAGATGGGCACATCGACAACGCGGCTCAGGCAGGGACTGAGGGCTCTGGGCTGAGCTGAGACAACACATGGCCTGGGCCCTGGTGGGAGATGGTGTGGGTGGGGGTCCCAGGGAAGGCTGGTCCCAGGGAAGGCTGGTCCCAGGGAAGGCTGGTCCCAGCCACTCAAGCCTACGAGCACCCCAGGACCCTGGCAGAAGTAGACTTGCACTGGTTGTATGCTCTCCTTTAAACATGGCTGCCTTGAAAATCCAGTATTGAGCTGGATGGACCTTCTCTCTGAGGCACTACTGCTGTTCTGAGGCTCTTTTGGTTTAGCTTTTTTTTTTTCCCCCCACAGGAAACAGCTCAGGCATTTCTAAAAATGAATACAAAGAGGAAAAAAAATCCACAGGGAAATGAACAGGTATTGCTCACATCAAAAAGATTTGCAACCATTTAGTTGAGGAGCATGTCCTACTTCAGAGTGAGGGCTTGATCTCTGAGCTTCACGAGAGTCAGAGATATGGGGGTTTGCCATCCTGTGGAAACCCAGCTGAACTGGATTAATGTAGACAACTTTTAAAAGCCACACTTCACACACGGTATTTGCAAATTTGCTTAGGTGATCAAGTTACCTGAAGATGACCCACCGCTCTCACCCCATCAGAAGGGACATGCCTCCTTCCCACAGTGTGGCAGAGCCAGTGCCTAGGCTGGCACATGGTTGTCCACTCAGTCCCTTCTCCTGGCTCAGGGCTGGGAAGAAATGTGGTCAAAGATTTCGTTAGCATGTACTGTCGGGGAAGAAAGAGGTAGGAGGAAGAATAGGATAGGATAGGTCAGTTGGAAAGGACCTACAGTAGTCATCTCATCCAACTGTCTGACTGCTTGCAGGGTGGCCAGAGGGAACCACGTTATTTAAGGGCATTGTCCAAATGCCTCTTCAACATGGGTATTGCCATCTGAGATGGAAGTGTTCCAAAGCTATTGTGGGTCTCACTAGGAAATCTTAGGTCAGATGAGCTCAGCTGGAAGCTGTTTGGGGGGCAGGGGCAACAGGGAGATGTGACTGCTGTGACACAGCAGAAGGGCTAGAGAGTACCAGTAACAGTTCGCCGTGACTGCCGTGCGAGCACAAGAGTGCACGGGGATCAGCTGCCGAGGAGACCCCTCCAGGGCCAGGCACCCTGCGCACAGGTCCCCGTGGCTGCGTTTGAATCGGACCTGTTGAGACCTCCTCTGGGCACAGCGGTGATAACATACACAGATGCAAATACATTTTGTCCCACGGTCCCATGAAGCATGAAACAGGAATGATGCATCTGTCTAGCAACACCTCACCCTTCCAAACCACTGTGTGCTGGAACAAGGATTCCCCACCAGTTGTGTCCAGCCCTCTGTTTCCAGTGTCCAGTATTTTACACTGCCACATCACACAGAGCCGTGGAAACCAGCACCTGAAACCCCTTGTGAAACCCCTGTGCCTGGAATTCGGGGTAAGCAGAAGTGTGGATCCATCCACGTGTCCCCATTGGGACCTCGGCACCCGCCACGCCGGGGCCCTGCTCTGCAGGCTCCTGGGCGGCGAAGGAGCGCGGTGCCCCACAGGCTGCCCTCCTCCCCGCAGCCCGCAGACACCAGTCACCCGCTCCTGGCAGCGGGCTGGTCCCAGCAGGCGGCCAGACTGGCTGCCCTGGTGCCTTACAGGTTGTGGCAGAAATACTCAGCAGCACAGGAAACCATAGACACTGGTGCAAACTGGGAACAGCACTTCAGGGGTAAAGCACATGCTGCCCCTCTCTCCTGCGAAGCCGTGAGACAAGGTAATTTCTGGAATCGTCGCCATCTCCTGTTTTAGCACACCGCTGTCTGGGTCACTCGCGGGCCGTTACATGCCCACCACTACTGCTCGCCCAGCGCAGTGACAAGGTTGCACGAGAAACTGAGACTTCAGAATTAATTTTACATACAGGAGCACAGTCTGCCTCTCTCTAATGATGTCTCCTCGCATGCATGACACTGCTTTCCTGTGCACCTGCTGCCCTGAGATAAGGATGGTGTCCTTTCCTCAGCTCCATGGGAGAGGGAAAATGTATTTGTCCACCTGGCTCCAAAACAGAGGGATCTCTCAAGAGCTTACAGCTGGTTTTCCATGTGCAGGAGGGCACAGCATACGCAGAATGGGGCACCTGTTTTACAATGTATATTCTCTAAAAATGAGTATTCCATCAGTCCAGCTGGTTACTTGGGTCAGGACATGAGGCATGAAGGGAAGCGTCATGATTTAGCCCCGCTCAGCAGCTACTGACCACACAGTCACTCACTCACTCCTCTCATCACTGACCCACCCCACCAAAGGGATGAGGAGGTAAATTGGAAGAGAAAAAAGGCAAAACTTGTAGGTTGAGATAAAAACAGTTTAAGAGAAGAGCAGAAGAAAAGAAAACAGAGATTGAAAACAAAACCAATAACAGAACACCTGTAAGCACACAACTCACCACACCGCAGCTCAGGAGGATCCTGGGGCCCAGCTCCCTCCCCAGCAGCCAAACCTGTCCCTCAGCCCCAGCCCCACTTTATCCCCTGAGCAGGATGGCCCTGGGATGGCCCAGCCCTGGGGCTCATCTGGGTAATTAGCTGTCCCAGCTGTGGGCTAATGAGTAACCTATCCCAGCTGTGTGCCCAGCCCCAGGGGCCCCAGCTCCAGCTCCTCTCCCAGCTCTGGTGAGAGCCAGAGCTCTCACCCTGTCCTAACCAGAACCAGGACAGGAGTCTTCTATGACTGAGATAGCAACTTTTATTTATTTTTTTCAGGAAAACACAGCTTTTCCAGGGCTGGAAGCGAGCCCTTTGGCAGAGCACCCCGGGGCGTGCTCCTGTAACCAGCTTTCCGCAGCCTCACTGGGTGACCGGCTCCCACCGGTAGCTCTT
>WHYT01017331.1:129569-162027 GCA_009806455.1 Tetrax tetrax
AGGGGAAAAAATAGAAAAAAAAAAAAAAAAAAAAAAAAAACCCAGAAAAAAAAGAAGGCAAAACTCCTGGATTAGGACAAAAAAAAAAAAGCTTAAAAGACTAACAAATGAAAAAACAAAGCAACAAATATCAGAATATCAGTAAGCACACAACTCACCACACCACAGCTCAGGGGGATCCTGGTGCCCACCTCCCTCCCCAGCAGCCAAACCTGCCCCTCAGCCCCAGCCCCACTTTATCCCCTGAGCAGGATGGCCCTGGGATGGCCCAGCCCTGGGGCTCATCTGGGTAATTAGCTGTCCCAGCTGTGGGCTAATGAGTAACCTATCCCAGCTGTGTCCCCACCCCAGGGGCCCCCAGCCCCAGGTCCTCTCCCAGCTCTGGTGAGAGCCAGAGCTCTCACCCTGTCCTAGCCAGAACCAGGACAGGAGTCTTCTATGACTGAGATAGCAACTTTTATTTATTTTTTCAGGAAAACACAGCTTTTCCAGGGCTGGAAGCGAGCCCTTTGGCAGAGCACCCCGGGGCGTGCTCCTGTAACCAGCTTTCCGCAGCCTCACTGGGTGACCGGCTCCCACCGGTAGCTCTTCTGGCAGAGCAACATCCCTGAGCTCATCACAAGTGTCTTGGCCCCCAGTGGGATGTTTTTGTCTGTCTGTCCCCAGACTGCAGTTTGAGCCCTGGCTGAACACAAAGCAAGCTGCTAATATGTCTGAAGCGAGCTCCCTGAGCCTGCTGGGGTTTGTGTGATTTTTTTCCTTTTCCGCAGTATTCAGCCAGCTCTGTCTGCCCAAAGGCTCAATATCAAGTGCAGATCAGAGGCATCATTTTTCCTCTCTGTCAGCAGGGATTTTGCCTGGATATATAGGTCGGGATTGGCCCTTTTCATCCCATTGTCTTTCATATCTTTCAGTCTTCACAGAACCAATATATCTTCTGACTTTTTTTAAATATTCCATTTGCACTTCTTTTTTCCTCAACCCGGCTGTACTCTCCTGGCATTGTGGCTCTCTCCGTTCTCTGTCTGATGTTAGAGACAATGCTCTGGACAATATTTTACACACGATCCAGAATTTCCTTAAGCCTTTGAGCCTTTTGCTCAGATACCCTTCTGGATTTGTCAGACAGATACTTCCATTACACAACTCACAGCTTCAATAATAATAGTCTGGATCTTTTCAAATATCAAAACTTACTCCCACTGGAAATCAATCATCAGACAAAGAAGAGACAAGTAGGATCGTTGAGAATTACCTGCCAACTTTCCTTCGCTATAAAAGCTCATGAAAGCAGGCAAAATAGAAATGACTTGTCAAAGACAGCTTAAAGAGAGAAACCGAGAATATAATTATGGCCACACCGAAACCGAGTACTTGCACAGAGACGCTGCAGCGGGGGCACGCATAGAGACATGTGTCGGAATTGCCGGCTGCGTGTCCGGAGCCAGCGGGCTCTGAGCTGATGTTCCAGCAGGTCACAGCAAGCGCAAACGGCGGGATGACGAACCTTGCAGCGTCGTGCTAAGGACACTGGGGCTTCAGCTTGGAGAGCAGTATTGCTTGGCTGACCCCGGCCTCACCGGTCATACGCAGTGCTGTCCCCACAATTGAAGAAAGATGCAGGCCGACTGGAGAGGGTCCGAATGAGGGCCATGAAAATGACCAAAGGGCTGGAGAGCCTGCCCTGTGGGGAGAGACTGCAGGAGTTAGGTCCCATCTCCCTGGAGAGGAGAAAACTCAGGAGGCACCTCCTCACAGCATTCCAGCACTTAAACGGTGGCTACAAAGGGGATGGAGGCTCTCTCTTCACAAGGAGCCGCATGGAGAAGACAAGGGGTGATGGGTAGCAGTTGCACCAGGAGAGGTTTCCTCTCCTTATAAGTAAGAATGTTTTTACAGTGATGTGGCAGAGTCCCCATCACTGGAGGTTTTCAATGTGTGGCTGGACAGGGTGCCAGATTACCTCATCCCGGCTCCCTTTCCTGTTGGAGCAGAAGAGCTTTCCAGGCCCCTTCCAACCTGGGCTACTCTGTGATCCTACGATTCTATGCTCTGTAGAAAAAAAGGATGTAAAAACATTAAGGGATTTTTCAGTTGTACAAGAACTCTGTGTTTGAGGATCAAATATGGTGGCTACCAAAATGAAGGTGCCTCGTAGCATGCTTTTCTTAGCAATTTGATTTTTTTTTTTAAATAGCAATGCAAATAGACATTGGCAAACACAATAATTTATGACAAGAAATGACGAACATCTGAGAATAGACCAATATGATTCTATGAAAATGACATTCTTTGATTCTATGAAATAGAATCATTTTTGGTGTGCGCTCACCATGGCAGTACCACAGCACCGCCGAAGCTGGAGTTTGGCCCTATGCGCTGCCAGGAGCCCTTCAGGCAGCAGAAGCAGTTCTGTAACCCTGATGGAAACGGGCCGTACGCCTGTGGTCCTGCCCTGCCCGTGCCCCTCACACGTGCCGGCACAGCTGCGCTCAGTGCGCTCAGAGGACGAGCCAGCACTCCTGGCATCTGAGCCTGGGGCGTGTTGCAGGGGTGGGGACCATGGGGGCCGCTGCAGACCCACGGGACTGTAGCTGACCGGAGCAGGAGCCTCCCGGATGGCGGCCCCCACCTCATGGCCATCTCTCCCTGAGCACTCACGATCCCCTCGCACCCCGTCGCCTTGTCCAGCATTTCCTGCGCTCCACGGTAATTCTCTGTGCCAGAGTCACAGCTTTTCTCTGCTCCTCCATCCCAAAGTCATGTACTAATGCTCAGTGTGTGTCTACCATTCAACTTCTTTTTATTTGTGCATGAATAATTGAAACCTTGCATTATTAATATTTTAATTAACCTTTACATAAGGTTTGGTTTTTTTAATTCCTGCTTTCCTCTCCCTATCTCAAGCCATCTTTATAAGGGGTTAACTGCTGACTTCTCTCCTCACTTGTATGAAGCCTTTAACTCCGCAGCATGTGTAGAGATCACCTCCAGAACAAGTCGCTGCGCAAAACCACGGAGTTAACTCTTCATAAAAATACTTCACCGCGTGTGATTCCCACCACTGCTGAGCTCGCTCTTGGGAAGGCTCATGCATTTTGTCCCGTACTGCTGCAGCATCTCCTCTCTCTTCTGGTAGCCCCCTCTCGCATGAGGAGCCCAGATCGCTTTCTCTGGTTCATAACTGGCAACACTGAGAATTAACCACATGCTTTCCATTGGAAAAGACAGACTGGGAGCTAATGGATGCCTGTGACTGTGAGGGCTGAATTATTTAGTATTTTGTTTTCTGTTTCTGCTACAAATGTAGAAATGGGCCAGTGAATCTACTGTGAAGCTGTATGTCTCCTTCGTGTTCACAAGCATGGTGTTGCTCTTCCAACACAGACCTCCCAAACAGTGCTAACCCATGGAAGATAAAGCTGGAGGACATCATCAATACTGACAGACTTGGGGTTAAAAAAAAATGATAAATAAAGCAGTGCCATGATGCCATTTAAAAGGCATAAAGGAGCTTCAGACATGCCTCCCTCCCCCTGAGCTGGAGCAGCTGTGCCATAGTCTCCCTTTCACCACCGTAAGTGTGAACCCTCTGACTTCACGCTTAAAAAGTTGCCCACCTTCAGAGTGGTGAGACCGGCTCCGGTGGGGACAGGGCAGCTCCTGCAGGTGAAAGCCATGAGTACCGGTAAGGTGGAAAGGTATCAACACCTCTTTCAAAGTCCGCCCTGTTTCTCTGCTCATTGCCCTCGCAATGTCCCACGCAGCCCAGGGAAAGCCCACCACGCAGTTCCCAGCGCTGGTGTGCCAGCAGCTCCACCGAGGCTTCACTGGCATCGTGTACCTGCAGAGGTGAGACAAGCTGACCTGCTCGTCCTCAGATCTCCTCCACAGCTATTTCTTTGGGGGTTGTAGTGCAACTAACAAGGGTTGGACTTTTGTTCTTATGGACAAAACTGTGTCTGTTTGAGGCCACAAAGCTCGGGGATGTTTGGAATGATCTGAGAAAATTAACACAAAAGAAAACAAGTGCAGTCACCGGGAGCTTCTGTCCTTGCTCAGCTTGTCTCCTGCTGCAGTTGCTCGGGCTGGTGTGAAGTTCTCAAACAGTGACCCACAGACATGGGCCCATTAATTTTTTTTTTTAATCAGGAGTACAAAAATTGTATTTCACTTTTTGCTCCATGTGCTCATTGCTGCCTGGAAGAGAATGGGTGTTGCCTGCAGCTGGCAGGGACCCCCAGCACACACCCCGTGCCCGGCTTCCCCACCGAGCTCCAGTGGGATGGCGCCAGGCGCTCTCTGTCATCCTGTTTCGCCTGCTGTGGAGGACCTGCCCTGAGCTGTGTGGGGCTCTGGTTTATTGCAAACATTTTAAAGACCATAGAAAGTATCAAACAAGTATTAGATGGCTATGACCTGTACCGAAGTGACATTTTGCATGCAAATTGTTTTATTGCTAAGTGACAATGGTGTGCTTGCTCCTGGCCTCACAGCCTAAGTCAAAAGACCAATGCTTAACTGGGGAAAAATGACAGGGCAGGAATTAAATAATTAGGATGAGGAAGGTATTCCATTAGCTGGTCACCTATGCCAAGTAATTTAGCTTCACAATTTGTCATTGTCACTTTTCCAACATAAATTTAGAAAGAATGGTGCTTCATTGAATCTGAAACGCTCTTCCAGAGTGAGCAGTGGCCAACCACTCACAATGAGTTAATAAAAGCTGTTTCACACTGGAAAGAACAAATGTTGGTGGAGATTAATTGATTTCCTGTACTATGTACTCAGAACGGAGTGATGTAGTAGAGACTCTTTATCTACATCATCCACTTCATCAAAGTCAAGCACAACCTTTAGAGTGCAATTAATTTTATTTTTTCATTAGTAACTATTATTAGAGTAAAGGTAAGTACCATAACTGCCCAAGCTCTAGTTCCAGTTTTTCCTCAGTTTACCGTGCAGGTAATAGTTTATTTTATAGCAAGCCATACTCTTTGGGCTGGTGGTAAATCCCAATGGTTCATTCACATTCCTCTGTCCCTCCATCTTTGCCAATTATGTTTAGTGGTGCTCACTGTCTGAGCACTGCTTCTTACTGTTTGCGTCTCCTGGGTGGGATCTGGGGTCAGAAAGCGAGGAAGGACGGAGTGCAACTCCGAGTGCCTTTCACTGTGCAAACGGGAGGAGAAGTGTTCAGGAGGTCCCTTGTCTTCTCCCTTGCCTTTTAGCCAGCTTGGCAAGTACGGAGCGGTTCAGCCGGCTGATGCAAAAGCGGTTTTGAGCACTGGACAGGAACATCTCTAATAAATACCATTGGCCCTGCCCGGATCTTCTCTGCCTTCCCTTCTGTCCAAAGGATTTACTCAGCGACACAGGACCAGCTCTCTGGGTGCCCAGCTCCCACACCGCGGGGACAACGCTGAGCAGTGTTTGATATCCACATTGCTAATGGATCACACCGCTTACCCTCAAACCAAGGTACTAAATAAATAATCTTGGTGGTGCGTGAATCCCCACCCCACCTCCACAAAATTCTATAGCTCAGCAGCGGATGCAAAGATTTAATCAAAAACACTCTATTAAAACTGGTTTTTAAACCATTTCTACTCCTCCTGGCAATATCTGGTCTAATTTTTTTTTATTAAATAATTCATTAATTACAGAAATACACGTTCAGGTGCAGTGAAATTGCATGTAAATTCAGATGAAATATAGCAGTGAATTTGTTTCCAAAAATAGGGGAAAAGAGAAAAAGATGAAACATTTCCTTAGGGAGTTGAAAAAGTTCCAACATTTGCTTGAAGACAAGGCTTTGAGACTGAGCTTTGCAGACAGAAAAAGTGCTCATTCTGAATGAACACAAACTCTGAGGCTGGAGACGGCCTGGGGCTGCCCAGTGAAAGAGAGAAGCGTTGTGGCAGGGCTGCAGCCTGGGGTGGGGGTACCCCTCGGGCTGGGTGGGGGTACCCCCCGGGCTGGGTTGGGGTACCCCCTGGGCTGCGTGGTGGGTACCCCCGGGCTGGGTGGGGGTACCCCCTGGGCTGGGTTGGGGTACCCCCTGGGCTGCGTGGTGGGTACCCCCGGGCTGGGTGGGGGTACCCCCGGGCTGGGTTGGGGTACCCCCCGGGCTGCTTGGTGGGTACCCCCGGGCTCTGGCTGTGGCCAAGTCTCCACCCAAGGGCCGTGCCGGCTGCGGGGATGTGTGCAGGGGTGCGGTGCGCACGGACTCAGGCAGGCTCCAGCATGCTGACGACATTAACTGTGCGTTTATCTCCTGTTAGCCCTGGGAGAGGCTGTGCTGAGGGGCTGGGACCGAACAGAGCCGGTCTCGGTGGTTCGTGGGCAGCTGGGAGCGTCGAGAGTGCTCCTCCAGCTCTGGGCCAGCAGCCGCGTGCCTGACCGGTGACTTGGAAATGCCAGTTCCACGGGGATGGGCACCGGCTCCCTTCCGCACAGCCGAGCGCCACCCGCCATCCTCCCCTTTACTTACTTGGGACCGTACTGCTCTTCCCCCTCACCAGCATTTCCAGGCAGTGGAGTGCTTTGCTGTCTGTGAACCACACGGCACCAGAGTCGGATCTTGTACGAAATGGGAGACAGCCTAGCCTACTCCAAACAGCTCGTTCCTGCAGCGCCATTTCAGCGGCGCTTGGGACGTGTGCCACACCTGGGGCGCCTCGCTGTTCTCTGTGCACCTGAACCCACACGTGCTGCTCATCGCTCCCAGCTCTTCTGCCTGCCTCAGCCTGCGTTCCCCTCCCGCACCCGTGCTCCTGGTCCAGCCTCCTCCGTCCCACAGCCCTTTCCCCTCTGATTTCTTATCCCAAGAACTTTGCACTGCACCCCCAGGATAAATGTACCACTTGAAAAGTCAGTAGGGATCGTGCAGCCGCTGGTGCTGTTTCAGTTCTGGATTCAGCCGTTCGCCGTTCGCAGGGGGAACGTTCTGAGTATGATGCCTCTTGTAAAAGACTTCTGTGAGCTCTGGTATGCAAAGGCCGATTTGGAGAGGAGACGGGGCTGTTTGTATTGCTCCTAACCCTCTCATTTTGCTTTGGTTTTTAGTGTGCAGAATTGTAAATACTGTAATTGTATTGAATTCCTCCTTTCAGTGAGCTAACAGCTGTGTAATTACAGCAGTGTGTTCACACCTCTGTAGTGGTTGTTTAAGTGTTTTAATTATTCACTCTGTGTCCAAGCGTTGGGCTCCTCTCTGGGAGAGCAGTCCTGGGTGCCAAGCGGTTTGTAAGCCCTTAGTCTAGAAATTAGTTTTTGCTCTAATTTGCATACCTGGCAAAAAATTTGATTATCAGCTCTCTATCCTACTGAACATTTCAGATGTACACTTGAGAAATTCCCCTTTCTCGGAGTCCGGTACGACTCACCAGAGTCCAGGGGGCTGCAGCTTTTAAAGAAGTTGCTCGCTGCAGGTACCGCTGTCGTCAGGGCCACGCAGAGCTCCTGCTGGGCTTGCGCTGGCACTTCATCCAGACTTTCAGTGACACCTTTTTGCCCTTTGCCAGGGGCTCTGGTGGGCTTGAGGAGTGGATAGGGATGCTGAAAGGGGGAGGGATGGGGGAACTGGTCTCTCATCTCCTCAGCCTGGCAGCACATTCACCCGTGCTGCTGAACGACTCTGAGACTCAATGGATGCTTTAAAAAGTGAATGATGGGAGGCCCCTGCTAATTCTTTTTCTTACTCTAGAGCAGAATTATTTTTTCTCTGACTCGGGAAACTAACACATCAGCCTGGTTTTTCCGTTGTAACACATCAGCAGGCATCAGCAATGTCCAAGCAGTGTGTAAATTATTTAAAAAATATAAATTACAACTGAATCTATTAATTTGGGTTTTAGTTTCATAATTGGTACAAGGGAAGGGGGCTGGCAGCTGAGTGAGCTCAGATTCAGCTGAGAAGGGTTTATTGGAGACTCTACTGGGAGGAGTTTGTGTGTGGCTAACATCAGTTACCAGCAAACAGCTTTAGGCGCTGCTCAGCGTAGGTGCGAGCGCTGTACGAGACCGACGCGTGCTGAGCTTGGTTATGACCGGTTAACAAATATACTGGAGGGACGGGCTCGCGGGACGTGCACAGCCACACTCCTCCGCGCTGTCGGACTGACCACCCAAAACATGGGTGTTTTACAGGAGGACTCTTCCTCCTTTCTCTTTTTGGGGAACTGAGCTAACTGGGAATGGGTGGGTGCTAGCTCCACGAGTGTTTGGTAACTGTGCAGGATAAAGTGGATGCAAGGTAATCTGTAAAGCATGTTAAATAAGTTTCCAGATGAAAGCAGGATGAATTATGGCTGGGAAGGCAAATGGGATCAGAGACAGGAGTATTTTAAAAATATTAAGGCATGCTATTTTAATGCAAAAACCAGCCAAGTGTGAGGAGCAAAGGGCATGGCAGAGGAGCAGCAGAAGAGAAGAGGAGGATCAGAGAGGGTACAGGCAGGCATGATGAGTGAGGGGAGGGGGAGACAATGAGAATTCGTGTGTCACAGAGGAGAAGAGAGCTGCAGACGGCAGGCAGAGCAGGGGGTGGGGAAAGGCATGGGACTCGGCGGGCTGTTGAGGCTGGTGAGGAGGGGTGCAGAGCTTCAGGTGGAAGGGACGAGGTGCTGAGGCTGGAACGGGGGTGGAGGAGCCCGGCTTGGCCTGGGGGCTGCAGCTAGCCACCGGGCATCACCCCCTTGGGGTGTCGGGAGGAGAGGAGAGGGGAGATGGAGGCCCCGAGCTGGGCGCGGCTGCCCCGCACAGGCAGGGACCGGCTCCGGCTGCGCGGCGGTGGCTTTGCGCACATCAGCGTGGTGGGACACGGCTCCTCGTGCCCGGCACAGCTTGCGCAGAGGCAGTGGGGAGGCTTGCCAA
The DNA here is from genome assembly GCA_009806455.1 of Tetrax tetrax. Taxonomy (NCBI): domain Eukaryota; kingdom Metazoa; phylum Chordata; class Aves; order Otidiformes; family Otididae; genus Tetrax; species Tetrax tetrax. Next base: position 138,447 of record WHYT01017331.1, read on the forward strand.
GGAAACGTGTCCCTCCTCTTCTCAAGAGAGATGTGGCACAGATTTTGTGTCCCTTGCAGTGCAAGACTGAATGAGGCACCTTGCCAAAGGGAATATCTTTTCTTGGACAGATGTTACTACCAACTGAAGTACACTCTGTTTTCTGAACGGACGCTTTGCTCTGTCAAGCATGTCAGAAGGGGATTGGGAGGGAGAAGCTGAGCTCCGTCTAACGGACCCTGAAGGGAGAGAGCAAAACGAATGTGCAGGGGAGGCTGCGACGTCCCGCGACCCTGCTCTGACTGCCAGCGCTGCGCATGGCAGTGGGGCGCGGGGCGTCTCCGCGGGCACAGCCAGGCTCCCAGCAGCCTTCGGAGGTTTGGATCAAAGTGTTCATCTGCCTGAATCCTTTTGATCTCATCTGTTGCCTGCAGCCTTGCCAATAAGATAACAATATGATTAGCCTGCAAAGACAGCTTCATCCCACCATTGAGAGCTTCTGACTAGCGAGATCAGAGATGAATCCGGAGATTTCTGTTTCAGTAGGTCTTCCCCCAACGAGGTGAAAACACCAGCGTGACCCCGACACACACTGTAACACCGTGAGGAGGCAAGAACCGCAACTCAGCTGAGAGTTTGCCAGATTGGACATACTGTAACTGCAGACTCATTTGCAGAATTAATTATGCCACATTTGCAAATCACTGTAAAACCATTTTCATCTGCAGAAAAATTATGTGGTATTTCCTCTTGCTCTCAGCTCTGGTGAAAGCAAATTTTCACGTCCTCCCTCTAAACAGACTTTGCCAGAAAAACATTTTCCAGTGTGATGTGTGCAGCCCTCCTGTACTCGTCTCGGCTCAAACCTGCACCACGAATGCCACCAGCATCCTTATGTTTTGTCTTTCGGTGGATGATGAGCTCGGGTCAGGGACAGCTGCCCACGCACGTGTGAAATGCCGGGAAACCCGCCGGCTCCGCGCGCTGAGCGTGCTGCTCGCTGGGCTGCAGACAGCGCGGGCCAAGGGCAGAGCCAAGAGACGCGTCTGAGGCAGCTCTCTGCCCGCAAAGCTGGGCCCGGAGCGCTCCGTGGGAGCCAAGAGCACAGACAAAACCCAAGGTTTCTATTCTTCGTTTCCTTGAAGTTTAGGAAAGAGTGACCCAGGGCTTCAACGGGGGCTGTGCCTATCTGGGGGCCAGTAAAGAGCTGAGGAAATAGGCAGGCGTGTCTCGCAACAGTCTTCTCGGAATGATGCGAGGATAGTGCACAAAAAGCTGACAGGAATAGTGTATCCAAGGATGTTTTTCTGTCGTTACTTAATCTACATTCATGTAACACTGGGAGGCTTTTTGTACAACTTAGGCTGATGGAAGGCTTTGTATTGCGCCCATTTATCTCCACATTGTTCCTTGCTCTCAAATTTCTGGTTATAAGGTCAGTTTCCTTAAATACTTCTAGCATTCTTTTCTTGCTAGATAATTTCTCTGTCTTCAATAACTTCTGTACTTATAAAACCGGACTTGTTTGGAGTAGATTAGTGCTTTTTCTATTCTTCTTCTTCGTGCCTCTGTGAAAGCAATATGTGCTCGTCCTTCAACTTATTTTAGATCAGGCTCCAGAGAAGTTCAGTAGCAGCTCCCAGATATGAATATTCAAGATTATTAATTAAGATTATCCCATCTCAGAAATACCCAGCAATATTCATTGAAGATTCCTTGCTTCTGCAAGCACCCTGATGGGTATGTGCATTAACTGGGATACTCACAGAAAGCTGAACGCGTGCAAAGCTGATCCTATTAATTAGAGAAGGTTATCACAAAGTAACGGCAGCGCAGTGCCTGCCCAGACCCGGCGTCCCCGCCCCAGCTCTCCGTGCTGTCTCCGGCACTATCCCGTCCCAGCTGTGGGCAAGAGCTGATGCCAAGGGGAAGAGGAGCAAGCTGGACACGCAGCAGCGATGCCTCAAGGTGCTTTCTGAGCCTCCAGCAACCTGGAGTACCAGCTTCTTCAGCCAGAGGTGGTATCTTCATCTTTAATGTGGTTTTAAGAATAAAATTACCAGCACAAATATTGAGGGGCTAGGGAAAGAGGAAATTTCCTGTTATTAGGAGAAGGTACTCCATTAACAAACCACTGTCACACCTTTTGGGGAAATAGAGATAATTTCTTAGGCCAAAAGTAGCTCCTGGCACGGGACAGAGGTAGCCGGACACGCGGAGGGAGTGCGGCTGTCCTGAGCCCTGCAGCCACGCCGCTCTGCCGTGTGCAAGCCTGAGCGACGTGACGGGAGCGTTCCTGCTGCCGCTGGAGGAAGGGCTGAACTGAACACCGTCCTTGTTTTGGGTGCTTCACCGCGGCTCACCTGTGTCCTCGGGAATCAGAAAATGGGGAGAAGTTAGCGCTTCTGAAATTGATTTATCTCTGCTTGGAATTATTTGTCATTTCTTGCTATAATGGTCATTTTCTTGGATCAAAACTCTTGTTTTCTCTACTAGAAAGCAGAAATATTGCTTAGTGTCTGTCTTAAGATATACTGGACCAAACTCGCACAGTACTCTCTGGGTAAACTACAGGCATGTAAATGTAATTTTTGTTTTCATACTTGGTTAGGCAAATGCTTATGAGTTCTGGGGCTGTTTCCAAGTTCAAGAGAAATACTTTTATTTATTTCAATGCACTTGATGGATTAGGGCCACGCTGAGAAAAGTGCTTGGGTTTTGTGAGTTTTTAATTAAGTTTCAAGCTAAACTGACAGTTTACCATGCCTAGTGTGGTATTCATGCACTGACTCCTCACATCTTTCTAAAATTCAAGCCATGTACAACCAAGAGTTACACAACGACAACCGCGCTGTGGTAAGCATTTGTTCCTTATGCTTATTTGCTCCTTGCTTATGCTGATGCTCTTGTTTCATCACCTGCCTTCAGAAAGAGTAATTTAGGATCTGAACAGAGCGCAGAAGCCATTCTCTCTCCAGCCCCCTCCTCCGGCTCAGAAGAAACTGTCATTGTCAGAATTTCCGCAAAGGAGTTAGGATGATGAAAAATGAGCCTGCCGATTCAGTATGTTCAAGCTCCAGCTGATACAATTCATGTAAAAATCAAAACCAGCCTTCTCCAGCCAAGATGCTTTGACAGCGATGAGCACTGGGCGCGGGCAAGGAGCAGATCTTCACGCTGAGCGATTGCATTGCTCTGGCTGTGATAAAAGGAGGTGTCACTGCAAAAGATAAACTCTGCCGGTCCCAGAGGCCGGCACTGACTCCAAAATGCTTGTCCTGCCTCACCAGCAAAGGCTCGTGGAGTAGGAATGGGAATGTTATGCAGATGAGCAAATTTCTCCAATTTATCATTTTTTGTTCTGACAAGGAATGAAAAGAACAGAAAATCTGTCTCTCAAAAGTTCTCAGATAAATTATTTGTGTCGGGGATTGTTTTCAGCCCTTGGAGACTGTAAATGTGAAAGGCTGGGTTCGTTGGACCCAGGAAGGACACGCTGGCGGTGGGCATGGCCTGGCCTATCGCTCGACGTCACCCCCCGGAACAGGCGCAAGTGAATCGCTGTCGGCATCCAACACCTGTGCGCTCCCAGCACGGCCCAGCACGGCAAACGGAGCAGCCAGGGCAGCTCCCGAGCACCTTCTCCTGTACTGCCCTGCATCACGCCATCCCCACAACAAACCGCGGCTCTTCGGCTGCGCCGGTGTCAGGATGTCCCCAGGCTCACGGTGGGACGGTGGGGACGGCCCCAGCCCCGCTGCACCGCGGTGCGTGTCGCCGTGCTGTGCTGTCTGCCTCTCACACAAACCAGGCTGTCAAACAGAGAGGTTTTAGAAACCTGATTTCAGGAAAAAAAAAATGGGAATGAAGTGTAGAGGAAGCGCCAAGATTAGCTCAGTTTAGGCCGTGAGCATAGCTGTACGTTCTTGCTTAGCTCTTCAAGAAAACAAAATGAAACCATATTCTTGAATACTCCGACAGAGATAGTCAGCGAACACTGAAATTCAGTGTGCCACGGAAGAAACTTCTTTTATTCTTGAAGAATCTTAAAATAGCATCAGTAAACAGTGGTTGATACCAGTTTTAGACAAGATGAATGGGAAATGAGAACTGAAATTTCACACCACACTGAAGAGAAAATACATTTCTGATATCTTAAAGCAAATACTGGGTCATTTCCTGCGGCGCAGCGATTCAGCAATAAAGTGGGTCTCTGGAAGGAGCAATGGCCTCCCTTTCTCCGGAGGAAACGCTCAGTGAATCCTTCCCCATTTCCAAATGTGCAGGGGTCAGAGCGGTCCCTGCCCTTGCCGTGCGCTTTCCGCAGCAGCTCGCGGGCGCAGGGCGCGTTGAGGGCTGCTTCGTACAGCACGTTCCGCAGGAAACAAAACCCTCGGTGTTCCTCCACACAGCACTGTGTACGAAAGGCTGCGGGAGAGTTGGGCCGAACCTGCACTATGAATGGTTTGAACAATTGCTATTATTTTTATAACGTTATCACCTGAACTCTTAACTCAGAGTTTCAGAGAGAAGGAACCTCACCCATAGCCAAGCACAAGTTTAAAGTCAACCAGAAGAATTGCTTTCATCTCCCTAGTTCCTAGGGTTTGGTTGGTTTTTGTTTTTTTTAACCAATAAAATACTTCTCAACCTTAGGAGCATTTTAGCATCAGTCTTACTGACAGAAGCACTTTCTTCAGTTACATCTTAGTCATCAAAGAAACTGTGAGCCTACTGTAACCAGAAAAAAGCCTTCAAAATGAGAACCGTCCTCGATGGTCTCATTCCTGACCAGAAATGCTGTTTTGTGGAAGCCTGCAGACCTTGCAGTTCATAACAACACAATGACACTTAACGACATCTTTCGTTGCATTTCTGTTTCGCAGCGGAAGCATGTGACCGGCGTTTTGGCTACACCACACTGTGAACCAACTGGAAAGCAGGTGGGAATCCCTCGTCACTGGTTTGCTTAGAAAGTGCTTCTGACACAGATGGTTTCACTGAACAGTCTTCGTAGAAGACAAGACTTGTTTAAAATTGTGAAATAAGAACTGCATCCTTGGACAAGATAACATTCTTTTCAGATCAGTGAAAATTAGGCGTATTAATAGACAGTTCCTGATTATTCCTGCGGAATATAATTTGCTCTGCTTTGTCTCACTGGAGGCCAACTGCAAAGTAAACCACGAGGGCCAAGGAAGGGCATCCTCCTTCCACGGGCCCCTGGACCGTGTGGTTCCCACCAGCGAGTGGGTTCCATCCCCATCAACGTGCCTGGAGTTTTGGTGTCCTGGGTGGCTCCAGGGACCGCTGGGCACAGGGAACACGCAGAATCAGCAAGGAGAGGCAGAAAAGAGGTCCTTGGCTTTTACTACTCAGGTTTCCCTGATTACTAATCAAGATCTGCTAATTAGGAGATGCAAGGTTTGCTAGAGAAATCAATGCAGGGCACTGACACCTTCCTGGTCTGCTACCTCCCCTCCTAGGAGTGCCCCGAAGTACAGCTTTCCTGCTGACCCCGGACAAGACCCAGCGTGCAGCCCCAGGCTCCTCTGATCCGAAAGGTTCCTGGGGATAATCAGGGTTGTTTAATTGCCGAGCGGCAGCTCTGCTGCAGTAATTGACGTGTCCCCAAAAGGGCAGTTTCAGGGAAACGCTCCTGGCCATTTCCTTGGCTCACGTGTCTGTTGTGCCAAACCTCAGCTGTCACGGGTTCTATCACAACGTGCTTTTCAATGGAACCTATCACCAACTCCAGGTGATTGATGAGGGAGAGGCTGAAAGAAAGGCACGGAGAAGCGAGCTGCGGAATGCTGGTTTCTGTGAAGAGCTACAGAAAATTTCACAGCAAAATATGTTGACATTTCAATGAGTTCTTTTTATTTTACCTGGAGACCTGGTATACTAATTGAAACTTCAGTAAGTGAACTTTTATGAAGAGTAATATGATGCCCACAGATGTAGTGTTTTTTCAGTACAGCTCATCCTCTGAATAACGTTGTCACAGATATGTGAAGCAGCCAGAGAGAACTTTATGGTATGTACTAGCCCTAATCTTGGGCTATCAGAAAGCTATTAGAGCATTTTTGAATTAGTTGTTCCTTATTACTTTACATAATCTGTATATTACAGAAATGGATGAAGGCTTAATGGGAGCACTTAGAAAGAGAGCCATGATGGCCCCTGGGTGAGGAGAAGTGATCCCGTGCAAGCAGGGTGTCCTGGTTCCGGCTAGGACAGGGTTAATTCCCACCAGAGCTGGGAGGGGAGCTGGGGCTGGTGGCCCCTGGGGCTGGGCACACAGCCGGGATAGGTTACTCATTAGCCCACAGCTGGGACAGCTAATTACCCAGATGAGCCCCAGGGCTGGGCCATCCCAGGGCCATCCTGCTCAGGGGATAAAGTGGGGCTGGGGCTGAGGGGCAGGTTTGGCTGCTGGGGAGGGAGCTGGGCCCCAGGATCCCCCTGAGCTGTGGTGTGGTGAGTTGTGTGCTTACAGATGTTCTGATATTGGGTTTTGTTTGTTTGTTTTCCATCTCTGTTTACTTTTCTTCTGTTCTTCTCTTAAACTTTTTTTTTATCTCAACTCACAAGTTTTGCCTTCTTCTTTTTCCCAGTTCTCCTCCCTGTCCCACTGGAGGGTGGGGGGAGTGAGTGAGAGACTGTGTAGCTTGGTCCTGAGCAGGGCTGGACTACAACGTGGTATGACAGCGAGAAGAGACGTGGTGCTGCTCTGCTGGGCTGCTGCCTGGGGTGTTTCAGGGTGGGCAGGGGTGTAGGACACCAGCTGAAACAAAGCCAGGTATGGTCAGGTGTTGGGAAACGCTTCTGAGTGTGCTGGAGCAGAGTCTGAGAGATGCTGCAGGATCTCTGTCCTTGGGGATGTTCTCAGCCAGACTGGACAGGCCCTGAGCAAGCAGCCAAATTTTGACACCGGATCTGACCTCCAGGCTGGCCGTGTTTGAGCAGCAGATGGGCAGGGCTCTCTTCCAGAGATAGAGGCCCATAGTGTGTGTATATTATATGTGCATTATACAGGCATATATAGTTATTATACAGTTGTATATTTAATATCTACATACATACATTTACCATATTTCCAAATGCACGGTTTTTTCATCAATGTAAATAATCAAATGTTCCAGCCTGTGGCATCATTCCGACAGCCTCAGTACTCAAGGCCATCTTTTGAGATTGTCCCAAGCCTTCTCTGTATTGGAAAGATCTCAGAAGTTTGTGCTATTGAAAAATTTAGTTAGCACAGCCCAAATATTTCACTGGTATTTTTCACAAAAAGGTAAAAGAAAATAGACTGGAGCCCATTATTCTCCCTTACAATGCTCCCCACTAAACCCCCTTTCTCTGCCAACACCTGTCTTCTGAAGTAACACAAATCCATTTTTTACGTGGCTGTGTGTCACTAAGGATTTTTAGAAGATGCAATTTTGAGGGTGTTCTTCGTCTAGGAAATTAACTCTGAGCTTTGTTGCGTATGACTTATCTTCAGTAAATGCATGCTGCATGTTAAATCTCCGTCCTTAATTATCCTTTTCTTCTAAATTACTTCAGCTTGTGTATCGTTCAAGTCCCATTCACAGACCAGTAGTCACCCACATTGATCAGAAAACATCATCCTTGACATGAAGTACTTGTCAAGGAAACTCTCTCCCAGACCTCCAGCTAGAACGTCTTGCTGGAACCGGGACACTGGCTTGTGGCTAGCCCGTAACGACGGTATTTGAATATTTCCGCTAGCAATCCTGTGGCTTGCTTCCCTTCAGTTCATTTTATTCTTCATTTCTAGACAGTGCCTATAACTCAGCGTGTTTCTGGTTGTCCTGAAGGGAGTCATTGTTCACTCACTGCAATTTCTGATGAATGGTTGTTGTACAATTTCCTTTTTATGATGACTGTGTGCAGCATGCATATCACTGTTATTTCCTTTGAACTACTTTGAAGAGTGTTTGCTAGTAAATGGATCAGTTGTAAACCCCGAGCTTTCTGGGTTTTGGTGGCGTTTACGTTGCTTTAATTTTCCATGTAAGGATTACAGGAATTACTCCACACTTATCCAGCATAGAAGTAGCACAAAATTGGGAAGCTTGTTAACATCTCTAATGCCCAGCATTTGTGCCCATTTCATGCATTACATAAATCGGAAGAAATGGGCAAAGATAAATCACAGATTTTCACGGCTGATGTACCAGCTGTGTTCGCAATGGAAGACAAAGTGATCTTGATGGCTCTTAATACAACTGTGAGTAGCAGGGGCAAGCACTGGAGTGGGAGCCGGCAGAGAGAGCGCTAGCGCCAAAGGAGAGCTGAACCTCGTGTGGAAAAGTGCAAAGCAGAAAGAGAGCAGCGAGAGAGCCCCTAGGAAAGCCTCAGCCTGCCGAGCCCGTAACCCCTTCCCCAGGAGCTGAACCCCTTAGCCCGGGAAACCACGAGCAGATGATGACACCTCAATCCAGGAGCGTCTTCCTGAGGTACTGCCTGCTTTGCTGCCAGACAGCTCCTCTTCATCCTCCCATGCCAGGTGCAGAACTCTGGGCAGTGCTTTTCCTTGGAGACGTTTTGTGTTCTGTCAAATTACTGCTTCCAGGCAGCAGAAAACGGATTGTCTGAGGAGAGCTCCGAGGCTGCCTCCGGTTGGTAGAACTGGGATGAGCAGAGGGCAGATCCCGTTTTGCAGGACAGCCTTGGGAGCACAGCTGAACCCAGCGCAGAATGCGATCTTCCTTCCCGGGTTCCCCCTCCTGAGCATCTCCGCTGTCGGTGCAAGCCTTGGAGGGGAAGATGTTCTTCTTGTCTCTGGTTCTTTCTTTTTAGTACATGGAACACAGATGTCTTTTTTTAAAGGAAGATTTATTGTTGTATCTCTAGTTATTAAGTGCCAGGCAGATGTCTTTTACCACTGAATTTTCAGAAAGATGAATAAAGACTCTGCAGCTAAATGTAATGTAAACATCAGCTTTTTAAATATGTAGTGATATTTCCAGTCATAAGTAGAAAAGTCAATCAAATTATACAGTAATGAGTTAAATTACTGGCTGCCTGGAAAGAGTATGGCGAAATATTTTTAAAGACTGGAGTGAATTGGCTTAACTGGTTGGTGCAAACAGGACTTTCAGGCCAGGCTGGGCCTGGGTCCCGCTCATGGTGCGGGGGCAGTCCCATTCCATCCTGGGCACACGTTTCACGTGTGGTTATTGCTCTGCACCCAAGATCGTGCCTTTGCCAGGGAAACATGCTTTCTTCTCACCCTTGAAGGAGCTTTTGTAATTTAGCAGCATCAACACCACGGGGTGCTGGGCTATTGTTCAGGGAACCCCCTTCTTAACACTAACAACCAAATCACCTTCTCCAAGAGAGGCTGAAATACAGCCTTAAGCCTTGCTCTGTGATACGGTGGATAGAGGGACATTTAAAAAAAAAAAAAAAAAAATTGAGAGAAGGAACAAACCTCCTGTGTGTGAGCAGCAGGATGTTTTTGCTCGACAGCATTGCAGGTCTGCGTAACTGTTGCTCTCCTGGGGTGGAGAGAGCACCCAGGAACAGCTATGGGATCTTACCCTATCCCCGTTGCCAATTCACCCACAAAGTGGCAATATTAATTATAATACCAAGTGTTACAAGGTAATGAACCCATAGAAGCCAGGCAGAGTAAAAGTCTCAGAGGCGCTCACTGCCTCTCTGAGGGGCTCCCGCAGGCGATGCTCGGTGCGGCCTCGACGTCTTTCCCAGCGCTACCAGAGCGGCAGCAGCACGGCCGTACCGCAGCGTTTCGGCTCCGCTCTGCATGGCGCAACTGAGGGGTAGGATAACTTGAGCATGACATATGCAAAATTTCCATAAGCTTTTGGTGGAGATGAGCAGCAAAACCACATGCTACTGGCAGAGATGAAAAGCAAAAGTTTATTCAGTGGAGAGGTAAAGCTCTCTCCAAGCATTTAAATCCACATTGTTCCTCCAGGTGATCTTTGTATATTGAAAGAGGATGTGCACGTGGCGATCCAAACACAGAGATGCCATTAGCCCTAGGAAAGTGCAGCAGCCAAGAAGAGGCCTTCCCGTTGATTAACACGTGGCAATCAGGAGAGCTGCTGCAGGGCTCGTCAGAGGCATGCAGAACCTTCCAGGTCGGTGATCTGAGCGCGGCCCGTCCATCCGGTTACGGCTGCCCAAGATCCTCCCCTGAGTAGTCGGTCTTGCTGCAGGTTGTCAGGAAAAGGAGTTTGGGCAATTCAGCTTCTTCTGAAATACCAGGCACTACGTGCTAAGTCCAGTATGAGCTAGAAGTATCGTTCTCTCGACTGGCTAAATCTTTACATCCTAGCGTGTTAAATGCCTTGCGAAAGGAAAGCAAAGCTACTATTAATAATTCTAATGGCTAAAGAGCATATTATTTTCAAGTGGCTTGTTCAGCATGGGGTCTGCCCACAGCTATTGCAGTCAGTCGTCTTTCGCCAGTAGTAGCTAGTGTCTTAATAAGAAACAGGGCAGTCAGGGGAGCTAAAATTGTTCAGGCTTAAAGGAAGTTAACAAATTATTAACCAGCTTGGACAAAAGCCATTGAACAAGATGGGAATGCTACAGAAAGGGCAGATCATAAAGCCTCGATGCAAACAGATAAAGCCGGAGAACAAGCTTGAGAATGGCTGCTGCCAAGCTGCTTACCTCTGATGAAATTCCTATCACGAGCTCAAAAAGGGAGGAAGGATTTTCTTTCACAATGCACCCAATAATTGCTTAATGAGAATGGGTGCATTTTTCTGCTTTCCTTGTCAGACCAAAATTTGTCCATTATTCACAAGCTATCAGGAAAAGGTTAACCCGTTTCTGTCGATGACCAGTCCTTTCACCAAACTGCCTTGCGCCATTTTAAGGAGAGCAAAGGGAGGTGCATCCCAGCGCCCATGGCACACGATCCATGAGCCAGTTGTCCCTTGGCCGTGGGCATCCAGGGGAGCACGGGCCGTGCTCTTCCCCCCGCTGAGTTCTGGGTCTTTTTTTGCTCCCTTTGCCTCCCTGGTAACTCTTTATTCTGTGACACAGTGTACTGCTGCCTCCCAGAAATGAGTCGTAAGGATAGCTCTGGTGTAGGACTTCAAAGCTCAAGGATGAGAAATGGATAAAACCAATCCCAGAAAAGCAATGACATGCCAAACACAACATCACACCACAGAGGAACCTTGCTAAGGTCTGGGGAAGGAATGAATTACGTTTAGTGCTAATTTATAAATAGGAATAACGTCGTTGCTGTTTAATTACCGCTCTAGCCTGAGCCCGAGCTCTTCCTGACCCACGAGCCGGTGAGCTGAGTGAGTGGGAACCTCACTGAACTCCCATGGCTTCTCCGATGTGATGGACGATGACTTGGCAGCTTCATCTGCTAGTTCCCTTGGGGCCCACGATGCATCTTTTGAGGCACCCGCGGTGCAATTTGTTTGAAGCTTCCAGGTTTATTAGGTCTATAAATACCACAGCAGCGCAAACGGTTGACGAATTCCCCTGTGCTCAGATACACGTGTGCCATGGCTGTGTGCCTGCATGGCACCGTTCTGCCCCGTCCCTGCCTGTGTGGAGTCCTGTGGCTCCTGCTGCCCAGGAACATCCCTCGCCATCTCGGCAACCTGCGAGCAGCGCTCCATCGCTGCTCCTCCTGGGACTGCTGTCCCGCGGGAACCACTGCAGACAGCCAACGCCACCGCCAGCTCTCAGCGGGGGCTCAGTGGGCAGCTTCACTGGATTTTTATATGAAGTCTTTATTAATCCTGTGCTGTTGAATGAGATGCAATGCTGGCCACAGGAAAAAGAAGAGTGGAAAAGTTTTGAGCAGAATATACATGAGTGCTTCTTGTGAACTGGTGTTTAAACCTACCCCGCACCTCGTGATGCTCTCTGCTCTGCCTGAGGAAGTCTTTTAACACAGCTCCCCTTTACCTCAAGCTGAAAATCCAGCACTTTTCTGAAGTGAGGTAACCTGCTAAAGGATTGTTGTCTAAGTGTGGGAGAGTTTCCTTGGCTGCCACAGTTAACTTGTGTAAGTGATTAATGGGACGCGTACCTTGGCCCCACAACATGCGGGTTTTCACCTCAGCAGCACACTGGTTTCCTCCACCCTCCCCTGGCGTGTCCCATTCGGGTTAGATAGCCGTGTCGGGCTGCGGTCTCTCTACATGAGGAACAGCACAATTGTCAAGTACGCCCTGAGGCGCCCAGCTCCCAAGCCCCCAGCGCGGCCGGTGCACCTGCAGCCCCTGCCCCGTGGGTCAGAGGCAGAGCAGGGTGGGCTGTCACTGCATGTCCCCTCTGCTGCTGCCTGCCTCCGGCACAATGGGGGTCCTGTCCTGGCAGGGTGATGGGGCACCGTGTGTTCGGGTGGCCAGAAGTCCCTGACCTTCCAAGCCAGCCTCCTGGGGGGGTGTGATGGAAAACACAAACAGAGGAAATGCAGGCATGGGGCAAACTGCCTCCCCCCCCCTCTCTGAGCAGATGTGCCAGGTGAAATTCAGCACTGATAAATGTTAAAATGATGGGCGTGCAGGAAACGATCTGAATTGTGCAGAGACACTGATGAGCCTTGAAAACTGATCACTGTCATTCAGGCGTGACAACTTGGAGTGGTAAGAGAAGTAGGAAAATGTCAACTCAGTGCTCATAAATTACCAAAAAGAAAGTCCCATGCCAGAAATTGTTAAAAGTAACACTAGGCTACTGTGCATCTGACAAGATGAATCCAAGGGTGCTGGTGTCATTGGGATGCTGCTCTCCAGCTCCACCGGCAGGTCCCAGCAGCTGGGGCAGTCCTCAGCAGCTGCAGTGAAGGCAAGCATCACCCCATCCTTGAGTGGGGCGAGAGGGACGATCGGGGACCACGGCCTCCCCTCAGACCCGGGGAGGTGATGGAGCAAATCTTGCTGGCAGCCAGGCCCCGGCGTGTCGGAGGCTGAGGGCAGCTGGCACAGGTTTACCAAGGGCAGTGGTACCTGAGCAACTGATAGCTATCGGCGGTGAGACGGCTGGCTCTGCCGAGGGGAAACCAGGGAGCAGTGAATATCGTTTATCCTGACTTTAGCAATGCCCCCAGCAGTCTGCCCCAGCACCCGGGAAGCCAAAGTAGGGATGTACGAACTGGAAAGGCAGAATGCAGGATGGACAAAACCAGGCTGTACAGAACCCGATCTGACTTTGACGTTATTTGACTGTGAGCCGGCAATTGGAGCAGAGGCTTCCAGATGTTCTGTTCAGCCTAAATTAATATGTGATTCAAAATGAGGAAGAGAGAATAGCACTCTAAATAATGAGTAAATAGAACAGGACTCCTCAAACTGTAAAAGGGAGAAATGAGTGCAAGGAGGTCTGGAAGAAATAACCGACGTGAAGAAAGCAAATATTCTCCTTGCTCTTTCTTTTGTGCAAGAACTGGGAAGATCAAACAAAAATACCAGGCGACAGTTCTGAAGCAGCAGAAGTAAAGTGTAAATAAATGGTGCTTTTTGCTGAAACGGGCTGTTCTGGAGACTAAAAGTATAGACAACTGAGAAATCAATGAGATGAATTCTCGGAAGAAAATTTCACTGAGAGCCTTTAACCTTAAATGCAGAGAGCGTTTACCCTAAGCACAGATCGGTGGGAAGCTGGAGATTACACTGTGGAAACAGAGGGAGACGGGCTGTGGGGCTGGGCGGACCTTCGCTCGCCGCCTGCACTGCGCTCCAGCGTCTGCTCCGTTCCGCCGCCAGCTCACAGCCCCGCAGGTCCCGGGCTGCTCTCCTCCTCCCTGGCTCAGCCCCACCCCGCGAGGTCTGGCTGTTTTATCCCAGGGAAATGCTGCTCGCGCACTCCCTGGCACCTTGAAGGGGTCCTGGATGGTTTTGGGATATCCAAGGATGCAACTGTTGAGCTGCCATTGAAACCAGCTACAACTGTGAATTTGTTTGTGATTCACCTGGTGTGTTGACTTTCCGAAAACGCGCGGTGTTTCACCCTCCCCAGCATTTCAGGCTGCACCTTTTGGGGAGCAATAGACCACCTCTGTCAGATCTACCCGTGGGTGTCGGATGCCGGGCAACAGCAGGCAGCCTGCTTTTCCTGAAATGGAGATGGGAAAACAGACACAAAGACAATATTGTGGTTGAATTAAGAACAAATAGTTCTTAAGTAATGTGAAAATTCTCCTTTTTGTTCCCTCATCCTCTCTCTACATTGATGTTATAGAATTAATTTGCACTCAGTAAAAATTGAGGATTTTTTAGGTGACTGGCATCTGTGAAAATTAGATTTCTTCAGTAATGAAGAAATCCCCTTCCCTTAATGAAACCACAATGAGGGAGGGACTGTTTTAGTGCAGCGATGTGCACAGCTGGCTTTCACGCAGAGTGTCCAGCACTTGCCCTTCTGCAGTGTGATTGAAGAGCTCAGGTGCCCAGGTACAGTGCCAGTTATTTGCCTATTAATTAATACTCCAGGCAACACTTTTCTTTTAATTATGCCACATACAACAGCTGTTGCCGGCAGCCGAAGGATTCTGTGATATGGAGCACCCTTAGCACGCGCCCTTACGTGGAGGCGTTTCGAGCCCAGGAACCTGCGGAGATGTGCGTGTGGCCGTGAGGAGCCCCACGGAGCCGCGGCAGTGAGCGTGGTTTGCGCCGTGCGTGCGGTGTGTGAGACTTAAACAGAGGTGATTCCGAAGAGGCACCTTTGCCGATGAAAGGCTGTGAATTGATGGGAAGATCCTGCTGTCGGGTGCTGAGGGACTGAAACCATCCCTGCTGGGTCCCAGGTAGGCACTGCACAAAGCGGTTTCTGGCAGGGGAGGCACCGCACGTGTAAAAGGCTGATTTAAAATAGATGAAAACTGACAACGGGCCTTGTTTTGCTTCAGCAGTTTTAAATGCGTACAAGCCTCTGATACATCAGAGTTTTACAAGTCCACACGTGCACACAAGGAAATTCTGTCTCCAATCCCAACGTAAAGGGCAGCTCTGTTCTAAAAAATTCATAGCTATTAGTGGTCTTGCCTTCCCTCGCCTTTAATCACGGCGTTTCTGTGATCTCACGTCAGGAGGCACTCCTTTGGTTGGCGGCTTGTGCGGGTTTTGCCTGATGCTGAGATTCTGGGACAGCATCCAAATGGCCTCACGCTGAGACCTCTGCTCCGAGGTTTCCAAGGGAACGGAGGCCCAGATCACATTCCCTGTAAAACTGGCATATTTGGGGAGGAAAGACCGCCAGCGAGAGGAGCTGGACGCATCTGATTTTGGGCATGGTCACAGGTACAGCAGGGTCTCCATTACTGTGTCCAAAGCCTGGACGGGGGAGAAGGGAGGTTGGACATCACCTCCCCGCCCAGCAGCCCCTCCCGCCTCTGCATGAGCCTGGTACAAGCCCCGTCTTTTGGAGGCTCGAGCTCCCTGCTGCAGTGCCCGTGTCCCCCCGGCGCCTGCCCTGTGGCCTCTCTGACACAGCTGTGGGCTCCCCGCGCAATGGGCCGGTGGCCAGGGAAGCTCTGCAGAGAAAGGAGCCAGCCCTGAGGCTGAGGCACCCAGAGCATCACCGACCGAGGCTGAGGGAAGGGGGAGCTGCCTCTTCACATGCTTCCTTTGCTGGAGGTGGCTTTTTGCCATAAACTGCCCGTGTGCCCCCTTTTCAAAAGCTTCATGGCAAGGCAAGGAACCCCCGGGATCCATCCTTCCCACTGTGGACACCAGCTGCCCGGGCAATGACAGACACAGCATCACATCTTGCACCCCCCAGGCCCCTCGGGGCTGCTCCCATGGGCACCCTGCGTCCTGGGAGACCCCGGAGCCGTGGCCAACCTCCTGCTTGAGGAAGACAGTCTGGGCACGGTGCAGACACATTTGCCTTTCCCGGAGGAAAAAGCAGCCCGTGGTGCTGCGGCTCCCTGCCATCTGCAAGCTGGGAGGGCGGCTGCGGGGCAGCGCTGGCGGACGGCAGCATCTCCTTGAGGCCCTGCGCTCCTGCACGCAGAATTTAAACGGTGCGGTGCGGGAGAGGCGGTGCGGGAGCAGCCGTCGGGGCAGCCCTGCTGCACCGAGTGCCGGGAGAAGAGCCACCGCTCTCTGCGCTGGGAGCCCCTCGGCCGCACCGCTGGCTCGGACCTGCCCGCTGCCCTCAGACAAAGGCTGCCGTGGATTTTGAGCCTGAATTATTATTTTAAATGGAACAGAATGACAGAACATTATTGTTTGTTTCCAGTAGGCAAAATCTCTGGCCAAGAGCGCTGTGTATCTCTCTTCCATGACCTTCCAGATAAATTCAGCATTTTCCTCCCCAGAGGCAGAGGCTGGCTGGAGGCAGGTCTGGCAGCGTGACTGAAAGCCTGCCGCTCCCCCGCGCTGCTCCTTACAGAAGCACTGCTGCAGTGGTTCCCTCACCCACTCCAGCCCAGTCTCGCATGCCGTGGACACAGTGGCTGGTGCTCACGAAGCAGCTGGAGCTCCTGATGTGCTTTTCCTCAAAATGCCCCAGGGAGGCTTTCCCTGCCGAGGTCCCCCCGTTTCCCCCCAGCTGCAGGGCAGGGGGGGCTGGAGTCACCTCAAGGACCCCACAGCAGCTGGGCGGCAGGCAGTGTCCCCACCATGCTGAGCTGGGGAGAGGTCCGACCCAAACCACGGCTCCTGCTGGCAGCACGGGCTGTGGTAATCTGCCTCCTTCGAAGAGATCCACCACAGCAGGTGGAAGGTGAAACCAGCTCCTCCCTCTGCCTGAAACCACAAAATGGGGCATAGGGCCGATGTGAGCGGAGTGCTTCGCGCTGGCTGCTCTGTGCCGGGCCGCAGGCACCCTCCTGGCACAATGTAAAATGCGTCACCGAAGGGACAAGGCACACGAGCTGGTTTTGCATAGAAATAAACGTATAATGTTGGGAGGCAGTAATGCGAGAGCAGCATCTGTTGTGCTCAGCACCTGCAGCTGCAGCGAAGGACACGGCAGCAAGGTGTCTCTCCAGAAGATGCTGACACAGGCTGGAGGAGCTCCATCTCTTGTCTTGCTCTGGACTGGACAGGCTGCTGAGATGCTGACTGGAGCTGGCACCACAGCAGCTCACACTAGAGTTTGCCTTCATACATCACACAGCTTGCCAAGAACAATCATTACTTCATGATTAGGAGTCTCATTTAGTTCTGGAAATGCCTCTCCACACCTGCAAAATAGAAGTATCCGTAGAATTGCAGAGATAAATATGATGCAATACGACATTTGGCACAACCTGCTGCAAAGCTTATCCCAGTCTTCAGAAAACGAGCTCACCGTGCCATCTCTTCCTGGGCTGTTCTGAGCTGCTCTGCGAGACACAGCCATTCGCAAACCCCCTTTCCCCCCGTTAGACCCACTGCTTGACTGGTGTTCCTCGCGGCAGCCGGGAAAGGGAGTAAATGGCTTTCTGAGCTGTCTTGTCAGTGCATTGTGCCTCTGCATGATGACATTGAAGAACTGCTTAAGCTGAAAATACATCTCTGATGTGAGCAAAAGAGAGACTCACTCTGCCCCCCCACTTCTGTCTGTGCTGCACGAAGACCCTGGCAAGATCCCGACGCAGAGCAGGCAATATAGCATGGACAGAGTACGGCTCCTCTCTGCTGCACCCGTGACGTTCGCTGCCTTGGGTTCACGAAGTTTGTTCCAGTTGCTCCTGTTTATCAGAAGAGCAGTAGTCCAGTCCTTGTTTCTGTTTATTTTAAACTAGGCTTCCTCCCCTCAGTGCTGCAAGATGTCACGGGACTGTGACTGTTGCTGTAAGTCTCACAGAAAATGGTTTATGAACAGTGCTAATCCATACTGCCCAACGCTGGAGCAAGGAAGAGGGTACCACCATAGCCCCCCCTCACTAAATAAAACCAGAACAGTTGATAACTTGGTGCTGCTGCAGACCATGTGGGCAGTGAGAATTTGGGGATGAAGTTTTACCGTCTAAGCAAAGAAACAGAGCCCAGGAGCCAGAATCCGGCAGCAGCCATAGTAATGCAGTTTGCTGCACAGGTGCATTTTGCCATTTTAAAACAGTGTTGGTTTTGTCGTGTCTGTCGTCATCATTAGTGCCTAATGGGACACGGTACATCTGCCTGAACGAATTCGTAATGAGCACTGCAGCACGTCTATTGAACAGGAGATAAAGAGGTGATCACTGACTCTGCCCTGATGGATGGGGCTGCTCCGGGAGCTACGCGCCGTTTCCATAACCTTTCATGGAGATGCCATACATCACAGCAGACAGAGTGACCCATCAGGAGCTGTAACCAAAGAGGAGAGGACTAACCTTAAGGAATAACACTCCAATGGCTGATAAGCCAGATGCCTGCTGGCACAGATCGGAGAAGATTGATGCAGTGTGAAGATGTGATGTGAAGATTTTGCTATCGGGACCCCACTAAGGAAGCAATGTGAGGATGCCACAAGGTAACGGAGAGAAGTGAAGAGCTCAGGATGGCTGCTACAGGGCACATTTGGGGAGGATAACAGACACATTCCAGGAAAGCGGCATCCTTCAAGCCTTTTCTCCAGGGCCTGAAGGCAGCAAATACAAATGAAATTAACACAGATGAAAGAAAGGGAAAGATCAGGAAGATATTGTCTACTGTTTCACAAAGATAGAGGAAATTGGGTGAGTGCGAATTTAGCAATGGGAACTGGAACATCAGAAAGTACAAGGATGGGAAGTGTCCAGAAAGGAATGATTAACACCCAAGAACAGCAGCTGAGCCAAGGACAGTGTCAGGAGCAGGGCAGCTCTCTGATGAGCAGGGAGTGCAGGCAGGAAGGAGCACGGAAACGACTGTGTGCTCCTGCCGGGAGCCGGGGCACCGCGCTGCGGGACCTGGAGTTCTGGAGTGGCGTGTGAGGGCTGGGACTTTGGGTGGAGGAACACAGTGGAGAAGGTCTGGCGACTAGGACATGGTCTGTCCTGCTGCAGTGAAAAAGGTGGTACGAGTAGGGGGTGCTGGGGACAAGGTACTCCAAAGAAATGTC
Source organism: Tetrax tetrax (assembly GCA_009806455.1). Taxonomy (NCBI): domain Eukaryota; kingdom Metazoa; phylum Chordata; class Aves; order Otidiformes; family Otididae; genus Tetrax; species Tetrax tetrax. The sequence continues at coordinate 157,422 of WHYT01017331.1, forward strand.
AGCCATCTGTACCTTTTAAAAAAAATAATTTTTGGTATCTTAAGAAGAGACAGCAGCACACTGCAAGCCAGGAGTCTATAGGAACTACCATGTAATTAACACACGCAATATGTGTTGGGTAGGACAGTTGTTCCAAGAAAAGCACTCCACAACATTTACGTCACATTTCAAGGCATCCAAAGAGTCAGGTAAAGCTGTCATTCACTATGTACTAAGCAGAATAAAGATAACATAAACAAAAACGTTCCAAAGTACCCTCTAAATACAAACAACCTTCAGTTTCAGACAGCTTAAGAGTGTTTCGTTGCCATTTCAAAGACACTAAAACATAATCAGAACCGCAATTCAGCTGTGTTAAGAAGTGAGAAGGAAGGGGAGTTCCTAGAAAGAGCTCGGCTGACTCATTTGCGCTTTGATGCCAGCTGCAGAGCTGGTATCACGTGCTGGTAGCAATGGTCACGGTGGGACGATACCTGGGAAGCAGCAGCAGCTCGGCAGCAGCAGCAGGGATGAGCCCTGGGGAACTGTCCTGTGCTGGGAGGAAGGGGGCTCAGGGCAGCCATAAGGCCACAGCATGGAATCACAGGAGGGTTTGGGTGGGAAGGGACCGTTCGAGGCCACCCCGTCCAAGCCCCCTGCCAGGAGCAGGGACATCTCCAACCAGATCAGGTTGCTCAGAGCCCCGGCCAACCTGGCCTGGAATGTTTCCAGGGATGGGGCATCCACCGCCTCTCTGGGCAACCTGGGACAGTGCTCCACCACCCTCAGTGTAGAAAAATTTTTCCTGATGTCCAGTCTGAACGTATACTATCTCATCCTACTGGGTGAGATTTGTTTCTTATTCAAAATTTTGTAATAAAACCACTGACTTGTTTGCTGTGCTGAGTGCTCAGTCCCTCTGAGGTGCTGAGGTGTTGCTCACACATCTCTGACAGCGAGGGGTGCTGCTTCTCTGGGTACGAGGAATCCAGCGAGGTGGCATGGGCACCCTCCTGCCTCCAGTAAAGAGCAGTGCTGGAAACCTGTCAGAGAGGTTTTAGGTAGGTAACAGTGGGACTGTGTCATAGAGCAGGGATGGTGTGTGTATGAAGAGAGACCTTTCTAACACTGAACACTGTATCACTGTGGGAAACTTCAGAGATGGGGAAAATCGTAGCACAAATGATGGTGTGGACCGGTTGCAGAATCTGTGGCGTAATCACTGGTCCAAAGAGTCTGAACCACGTCATTTTGGAAAATAGCATCAGCTGCATGGAAAACTTGAAATAATGAAAAGTAACTGGATTGAATGATCATGGCTTGAGCCAGTGTGCCTGAGGCGTGACTCATAAAGATGCAGTAGGAAATCATGAGTGTCATACAGGCCTTATCAACACCTGGAGTTTTGTGCATAATGCTAAAATTTCACGTCTGAGAAAGACAGGCTCCCACAGGAATGGAAGCGGAGAAGAGCTGTGATTGTAGTCAGTGAATGACTGGCCTTAAGCAGCCGAAATGTGTGTAACGAACGGTCTCCTGCGAGGAGCCGCAGGGAAGAGCACCCTGCCCAGACTTTGCATCTCAAAGGCACTGGGTAGTGTGCCTTCCCCGAGCGCAGCAGGGCTCAGACCAGCACCCTGGGTGCTTTCTGCTGGCTGAATGTCAATTTTCCTGCAGCAGGGTGTGTGCCATACTCCCAGGACCCACCTTGCACTGGTTCCTGCAGCGCTGTTGACCACGGTTCCTGTCCTGCGGTAGCTCCTGCACAAATACAGCTCTAAGTGACCGTACGGTGCCAGACTGGAAGAGCAGCGTGGTGGGTGGTACGGTCTGACTGCAAGCCACATGCCCAAGCACGTTCAGGGGAACGACAGGACGCAGCGATGGAATGCACCAGCCTGCTGACCGTCCTAACAATGTGAGGCAGACAAGGGCGTTCAAGCAGACACAGACACAGATAACGAAGCTGCCTCGCAGAGCCATATTGAACACGCTTTCCAAGCCAAGGGATAGCACAAGAGAATTAGAAGAGAGCTTGCTTGAAAAGTTGGCAATGTGGTGCTGAAGCCTGCTATCGTGAGCCGTTTGGGATGGGAGCTCACATCTCACCAGCGAGGGAGCGACAGACAGAGAGGGGACGGGGTGCCAGCAGCCGTCTGCGCGATGACAAGCAGCTTATGCTTCATTCAACAGAGAAACGGGTTCCAGTGCAGCGATTCAGAGAGAGATGACACGGAGTAACACAGAGATCTTTGCAACACCCTTCTGACCAGACTACTGCGCCAAGATTGCACACGTCAAGGCACGAGAACGGGATGTTGCAAACGTGTGAAAGATAAGGAAAGCTTCAGCGAGAGCCTGCGGCTTGAAGCACCACTGTCTGCTGGAGATGTGATAGAAGAATCCTCGGTGTTTGGGTGGGGAAGGCGAGAGCTGTTCAGCAAGAGGCAGGTCTGGAGCAGAGGGTGCATCTGTGAGCAACCAGCATGGATTAATCTGCTGCAGGTGAGGTTTCACAGGGCTGCAGGCAGAGCAGAAAATCTCGACCGAGGACACAGCACACCAAGAAGTTGCTGAGGAGAGGAGAAGTATCCTCCAACAGACCTGTTTAGGAGAGACCTGTCAAAGGAGAGCAAGGAGGAGGCAGAGCTGTAGAAAATGAAGTACCAAAAAATTGACGTAAAGACACTGCCTGACAATCTGCAAGGCAGTTGAATAGTAAAGGGGGAAACCAAACAGGAAAGGGTTGAAAGCTGACAGTGGGTGCAGGGTCCTATCAGCAGACTCTGTCCTGAGTTTTGCCATCAGACACAGATGCTGCCCTGCAGACGCTGGTGCCTCACACACACCGAGTGCTCAATCGTGCCCCTCCACTGCTGGTTCACACTCTGGTCTCGTGGAGGAGTTTAAGAATCTCCCTCTCTACTCTGTAGAGAATAATTCTCCATCCTTTACAGCTGGCTAGGAACGCCATGTGTAACGTGTGCTTTAGGTATTTGTTTATTCTTATTCGAACGGAGCTTTTGATGTAGGTCCACCCATCACTTAAAAGCCAATAAGTTGGAAAAGGATGAAAGAAAGTTAAATGGCCTGTGTCATATCATTTTGCACAGTATTTGTGTATGCTGAATATTTCATTTATTCTGTAATCTGCAGATGGTTCAAAATTGAAAACCTGGGCTGTTCCAGTGGCAGCCCTTTTGTTCTTGGAATGAGCTTGGCTTATTCAAGCAAAGCAAGCGAACACCTGATTAATGGCAACATCTATCTTTAAGGAAAAGCGTTGTCGTTAGAGTGAGCTATTGTGCAATTCTAAAACGCTTTAACACTGTGCTTTACATGGCAGGAGCTTGAGTGGGCTTGTTTCTTTCTTCCGGTGGGATCAAATCAATTCGAGGGATCCTCGCTGCTCCCTTGGTGGGGTGGGGGGCCCAGGAGCAGCGGTGGTAGGCAGCAGGGAATAGCTGCACGCGCAGCCCCTCCCCACTGCCGCGTACACACGGCACCGTCCAGGGCCCGTGAGGACGCCGGGGTGGAAGGGGACTGGGGCAGGGTACCTGCCTAGGGAAAACCCAGAAAGACACCCGCGAGGGCAAGCGGCTGCAATGCTTGCCTTCAAAGGAGTAATCCTCGGGGCTGGAAACGAGAGAGCCTGGTCAGTCAACGGCGGAAGAGAAGAACCAAGTGAAAGGGAAAACGCAGCAGGGTGAGGGCTGATGGGCCAGTGTGTAAGAGCGTGGGGCCACAGGCAGCCCCAGCCCAGGCTGCTAACAGCAGCTGGAGCAAGGCAGCGCTGCCATTTCCCGAGTCAGTCCCGAGCAGCCCCCCCAGTCCCGAGCTGCGACAGAGGAGCAGGGCCATCACCCTCCTGTCCCGGCCCTGGAGACGCAGCTCGGCAGATGCTCCGGGCACAGGCAGCGGCGCCTGGCTCCCCGCACACCCAGCACAGCCCACTGAGACCCCTCCTGAAGGGCTCGGCTTCTCCAGCCTTCCTCGCTAGACAACAGAGCAACTACATCCAGCCCACAGCAGGGTTTCCCACTTTTTTCATACCACAGCACAACTGGACCATTGTTTCTGCTGTAAATGTATAAAAAGGTCATTTCTCAGCAGTGGGTTGCCTAAACCGGAGCTCCTCCTAGCACGGCTGTAGCAGGGGAGCACCATGGGGCAGCAGGGACCTGCCATCCGCCCTCAGCGGGGCATGGGTGTCCCTCCGTGCGTCCCTGCGGCACCCGGAGCGGCACTGGGCTCGGAATGGCTGGGCTCCATCCAGCACAGCGCTGCCTTGGATCCAGGGGCTCAGCCTTCAGGCTCTGCTTTGGTGAGAGAGTCTTTAGTCATTGCAATATTCCTGGAAATCTGCGGTTGTTTCCAAAATACACAGCTTGCCTGAGATTTCCCAGAAAGGCAGGGAGAGAGTGCAGATTTAGAGAATAAGCTGTACTTTGCTCTTTCCATATGCAAAATGGTTTGTGACCCTGAGAAAAACAACTGAACAGTGGACATTGAAGGAGATATTTAAAAATCTTTGACTCCTACTGAAAAAAAGTTACATTATAGAGAATGAACAAATGGGGTTTTTTCCACAAGTGATTTTTTCCTTTTTTTTTTTTTTTTTTTTAAA
>WHYT01017331.1:162077-172622 GCA_009806455.1 Tetrax tetrax
CGAGCTCCACCCCGGTGGGTGCCCAGCAGCTCAGCCCACCCCGCCGCCCGCTCACTCTCCGTGGTGGGATGGGGAGAGAGGGGGGAGGGCAAGAGCGCAAAAACCAGTGGGTTGAGATAAAGGCAGCGTAACAGGTACAGCAAAGGCTGCGCACACAGGCAAAGCAAAATGAGAGCTCACCCAGTGCCCCCCATCACGGACGGGTGCCCAGCCCCCCCTGGACAGCGGGGCTGGGCCAGCAGCAGCAAAGCCCTGCTGCTCAGCAGCAACTAAAGCATCCCTGTGCTATCAACTCTGTTCAGCACAGACCCCAAACATGAATAAAATCAACTTCCCCCCAGCCAAAACCAGTACACCAGCTAATTCACACACAGCTCCTCCGTAACTTTCAACACAGCTTCCATGCGATTCACAAAACATAGGCTATTCTTGGGTTAATTTTGAAGTTAAACCCCCACTGAGGCCAGAAAATGGTACCAACAAGTGCCTGCTGGCCTCTCTCTCAGCCCCTCGCTGCAGAAGAGATCCAGCGCACCCAGGAGCGGAAGCAGGATGGGGAAGAGGTGGGTGAGCAATATTTTTCCCTTTCAGCCACTGGAGGATCCGCTTGGCCTTGGCTTGTAACCCCATCTGCAGGCGCTCTGCGAGGATGCTGAGCCACTCTACCAGCCCTGGACTTATTTCAAGCCTGCTTTCTGTCAAGAGCCAGTAATTAGATACATTCTTTAAATCGTTACAGTGTTTGTATAGTAAGCAATTATCAAATTCCACATCACAGTTCTGCAATTAGCAGTTCTGCATTGTTAATAATGAATTTAAGGCTGGTGTAACAACTCTCAAGGGCTTCCGTTCCTCCGTGAGGAATCCTTCGAGCACAGCGCCCGACTGGCCTCCAGCGTGACCCCCGGAGCACCTTAGAAAGCGCAATCTGGGGCCAGTGATGTAAGCGGGGGGCTACAGGCTGCAATCGGCCATTTGGCAATATCGTACCCAGGTCCCGCAGAGCTGCTGGGTGCGAATCACTTCGTCCTGGTGGTTCATTCGCGGTGAGCTACCTGGAGTAACCCTGTTCCAGCCCCGGGGGACGCTCCGTCCCTTCCAGTAATCACAGGTAACGTCTCCGTTCAGATTGTGCCTTAACTTGGCCAGCACGCAGAGCCGTCGCCTTTCTCGCAAGGCTAACAGAGGACAGGAATTGCTGGCTGATGACTTGTCCACCTGTGCCGTTCTCATGGCAGCTCGGCGGCAGTCCTGATGGTGAGAGCCAGGCGCTGGTCATGCCCCTACGACGGCTTGGGCCGCGCACGCGGTGCGTTGCAGGCCGTGTAGAAGAAGGGAATGTCTTGTTTCGCTTTTATTCAGGGCTGTTAAACTGGCACGGGTCCTGTCTGTGGGTCAGTCCTTGGCTTCCCTGCCACGAGGGGCAGATAGGTTGGAAATGGAAGGGTGGTGGCACTCTGGCAAAGGTAACGGCATTAATATTGGCGCGAGAAGACGGGCGCTGGCTCCTGCCCGGAGCCAGGGAGGTCTCACGAGTGGCGATGGAAAGGGTGACCCAGCACACAACAGGGTTTATTCCGGTGGGTGCAGAGGCAGAATCAGCTCGCAAAGGCTCTGGCCACGCCATTACGTTGGAGGAAAAAATACTTCTGGGGCAAGGGGACACTGTCTTGTGAGAAGTGCGAGGAGTGGTTCCTTAATGACATTCCACTTCTACTGGAACCTCAGGTTGTCTTTTTTTTTTTTTTTTTTTTTTTTTGTTTAAACAATAAACTTTTTGCTTTCTTATTTTAAGACAACATGCAGAACTTAGCCTTTTTATTACAGTCATCAGAAATGGAGTTAAAATTCAGCATGAAGGGGCAGAAAATAAAGTTTTCGCTGTGAGAAATCCGCATATCCCAGCACACCAGTGGAGGCTGGCTACCCCTACCGAGAGCAGCACAGCCAGTGCAGCATCCACCCCTCGTCCAGCGACGGGGGCACGGCCGTGGCACTCAGACACAGCTCTGGCTGCTGGGGATGGGCTGTCAGAGGAGCACAACGCAGAGAACCATCACCCCCATCTGCTGCCAGGGTCTTTGGGCAGGGAGGGGTCGGTATCCCCCACCCATGTCGCAGGATGTGGCTCTTCTCTAGCGGGACCCTTGCACCCTGCAGCAGCCACGGGGCTGCCATGGTGGGGTGCTCTGGGGGCTGCTCTCCCCGCCAGCTCCTCGCTCCCACAACAGCACAAGGGGCCAGGCAGAGCCACAGGGAGCCTGTCCGCATGGGCTGGGACTGACCACCTCACCCCCTTTGCCTGCACACGTCTGAGTCCAGCTCTCTCACTGGGGTGCACACAGTATCGCAGAGAAAGCCTCTCCTTGGGCAAGGGGCATGGTCAGGGATCCCATCTCTGCCAGGACTGCTCCTCTGGATGCTGTGCAGAAGCAGACAGTACTGCCACTTCTCCAGGTGCTTCCCCTGCTTTCACAAACCGACCCGGTGGTCAACTCAGCATCCTCTGTCTCTGCCCAGCCAGGGAATCCTACCTTCCAGCAGACACGTCTGTTATCGGGCCCAAAATACAGGATCTGGCAGTTAGGTGATGCAAGAGAACAGCACCACCACTTTGGTCACCAAGCTCCTGACATCTTCATACCAGACATGAGGTTTCAGGTTGTGAACAGGCATTTCCTTTCTGTCTGTTCTGCAAACTGCTGCTACTCCCAAGGCACTCCACTGAGGGGCTGCGGACAGGTATGACAACGTGAGGGGCCAACGCTCGCAGAGATCTGCAGTCCAAACAGACCGTTATCAGGAGAAGACAGAGAGGAAAGGTGTGCAGAATCAAAAGAGGGATGAAGGGAACAAATGGTTTGGGAAAATGACTATTTGTCAATCAAAACCTGTCCATTTTGCCTTTCTCACAGCAGTGTGTTGAGTTTCCAGGCTTTTTGGCAGCAGTAAGTTTTGAGGAGCATTCAGGATTAGCGCAACACAGGAAAAAACAGAAGAGCCGGAGCTGGAGCAGCTGAGTCCGCAAGAGAAAAGCCTGCACTGGCAGAGACAGACCTGGTACATCCGTTCTGATTTGGTTACAAGAGAGGGAAAAGAGGCTGCAGAAGTTGCATTTTCCACCTCATAGGTTTTATAGGGTTTTAGGCAATGTTGGTTGGACTTTACTGAGTGGAAAGGACTTGTACATCTTTGATTATTGCCGTCTGAGAGATGGCTGCTCAAACCGCTTCAGACTCCATGTTCAGATGTCTGTTCATAATTTTTAATGCAAGCTGATGAACTTCAGTGAAGGTGAAAGTACACGTTAGAGGGAACAGAAGTGTCAGCTAGTGGGAGATGGGTCAGTAGTTTCTGCAGTAATCAGAGCAAAGCGCAGCGGGTAGCACAGGAAGCGGCATAATCCTCCCGATGCTATAGCTCAGCTTTTGCTGGACCAGATAAAACTGAGTTAAGAAAAAAGCCAGAAAACAGCTGTTTCTGACTGGTTTTAACTGCAGTGGTTTCTGCAGAGCTAGCATTACTGTAAGTGAAAATGCACCTTTAGGTAAAGGTGAAATACTGCCCACAAGGAAGCCTCACTCCGAAGGGAAACGGTAACGTTCGCTACCCCACCTGCCCGCCGCTCTCTGCGCCCCAGGGCTGCGGACTGCCCGCTCATCGCTGACCCGCGCCGAGCTGGACCCAGCAAAGCAGCACCCGCAGACCTGGCTACGGAAAAGCTAAGCTGGCCATCAAAGCTTCTCTGTTGTACTATGGATACGGAAAAATAAACTCACAAATTAAAATCACTATAAACCAATTTCTCACTGGTGATTTTTTTTTCTTGTATGGAGAGGAAATTATCTCTAGAGGAGGGAGAAAGAATGTTTAAGTGTTGATTTTAACATGGAGAAAAATGGGATGGCAATTCATTTCCAGAAACACCGTTGGTTAAAGACTGGTCGTAGTCAGACAACGCTTACAACAAAGCCGGGCAGGATGCCGCAGCGCTCATCAGACACACGCTTTTCTCAGCCCCGAGGGTACAAGCACACAGAGTGGACAGAAGAACAAGGTAAAAACTTCTCTATAAGCCCACAGCCAGACTATGTCTGAAGGGCACATACTGCTCACCTCCCTGCGGACCCAGAGGCACTGGGGAGCGTCTCACAGAGGTAACTATGCCAGTTCCCAAAGCTCCGTGCACTGACATGTTCTGGGAGCGGGCTCCGCGCGGGCCGGTGCCGTTCGCTGGAAGTCTGTGGACCAGCCCGAGCTGTTTGGTGGGCTGCAGCTGACCCGTGGAGTACGCAATTACTGTCCCTGGTTTGTACAGTATTTTATTTCATTTTACACTGTTATTTTGGTCCTGTTTTTGTAGCATATTCTGCATTTAAAAATGCCATGTTTTCATTCCTCAGTTCTGGAGTAAGAACAAACTGGAACTGGGATATCTGCTCTAAATGTAAAAGCAGGGCTCATTTAACATCATGAGCTATTTTACGTCTTAGCATATGGTCCACGCCCACAGCAGCGCACAGCCTTTCTCATCCAGGAGGGAACACAGCCGTTTCACAGACTCTGGTCCTGGTTTAGCTCCCTTCTCCAGACTCATCACGAGGCGCTCCACAGATGCTAAGAGAGCAGTCAAACAAACTCAGTTTTTTGGTGTATACATTACATGGCCTAGCTTTTTGCAAGCGATTTTCTGGAAATGCAATGGTTTATTTGTACTCTGACAGCCACGTAAACCACAGAAAGGCAGCATGTGGCAGATGAAGGCATCAACCATGCTGTGTGGGAAGTAAGTACGTTACACTGCTGATTAGTAGAGTATCTGCTGTTTTCTTTCAATGGGCTGTCCCCAAAACCCCAGAGCCATTTCAATTTCACCAGTGAGTGTCCCTGGCAGGCAGCTCTCCTGTGGCCAGAGCCCTCACTGGACTGCCGTTCCTGCCAGCTGCACCGACCTGCGCGGTACATTCGGACCCCGTAGCCTCCCCGGGACCCCGCGGCCTCCCCAGGACCCCGCTGGGGAGGTGGGTCCCAGCTTCATTCTGCCTTCTTAAGGCCTGAAAAATCCTCCCCTGGAGAGTTTCCTTTGGCAGTGGGGAGCTGAGGACTGGGGAGGGCTACAGAGGACCTTTGGAGGAAATCAGTATTGTTTTGCTACCTCTTGCTGCGTACCACCAGCAAAAAGAAGCTAACGGAGACTGAAGCTGCACAGATTCAGCTTCTCGCGTTATAAACCATTAACTTTAAAGATGCTGTCCAGACTGCCTGCTCCAGTCGAAGGATCTCTCTGATTATCTTTCCAGGTAAATTAATGCCTAACATATTTCTTTATTAGATTATGAAGGGACTAATAAATGAATTTACTAGGCAATTTCTTCATTTAATACTGCAGTTCGAACCAACAGACAGCAGCAGAAAAAGGGTTTACTGAAACTCACTTGCCATATAGCCAGTTCCACGGTAGATTCTCACTGAACAAGGTCGAGTGATGCTTCTCAGCTGGAGTCTGCAAAATTTATAAATACACTCCCCAGAAAACAAGCACAGCTTTTGCACACTGCTGCTTTTGCACGCAAGAGGCTGCAGGCTGGGAGCCCTCCGCCCTTCTCCCTGCTCCCCGGGGCACGGGCCGGGCACAGCCCACCCTCCCAGCACTGCCAGGGACCCGCGGCACGGGGCCCAGCCAGCCCCGCGGCACGGCGAGAGCTGCCGGCCCGCGCAGCGTCACCCTTCCTAAGCTCCTGCTCCGGAGAAAGGCACCGGCAAGATGGCAGTATGGCAAGTCAAACCATCATTTCCCATTAGATGCTAAAAACTATTTAATAGTTCTTAAAATACTTCTCTTCAGTTCAAAAGTAGACAAAGTAGATATTTTATATGTCAGAAAAGACATTTCCTTTTTCCCAGTGGAGATGTTATTTGTACCTTCTAACCACCAAAGCTATTAACAATAAACAATTGGATGCAAATAGGAGGTATTTATAAGCAGAGAGGCGCTCATGGGAGTGAAATTATGAATACAGAGAGTCTCTTATTTCTACTCTTAAAATAGTCACAATTTCATGCACATTAAAAATTCCTGCTAAAACTATTTCTGACATTGTTACCGTCCCTGGTCCAGATGGGGCAGGAAGGAGCCTCCAAGGCTCCGCTGTGCAGCACGGCCTCCCAGCACATCCAGCGTGCCACCGGATCATGAGGGCACCCTGCCCCATGCAGCCCGCGCCAAACTGCCTCCCGCAACAGCCCCGCTGGCAGCACGGCCGGCTGTACCGGGCTGCCACAGCCTCGGTCTGCCGGCTTCCCAAGGGCTGCATCCAAACCAACTCTCTCTGGCATGCTGGCAAAGCTTATCACAGGTAAACATAGCTTGAGAAGCTGGTGTACACGTTTACTCTCTTCTAGTTTCGTGGATATTTCATGTGTCTCAAATTTTAATAACAGTAAGTTACCCCATTATTTACCTTCCAGTGGCATCAGATGGGATGACACCTCTGCTGCTCTGTTATGTCTGTTACTACGCTCCATGACTGCCAGAATCTACAAAATTTATTTTTATCCTCAAGCATCTGTGAGAAGGATATGAAAAGACCAACACAGAGAACCATTTTTAACCTATAAGCTATGATTTTAAAATGCTTGTTTCATCCCAAGGAAATGAGTTTTAAGATGCCATTAAAACGCTGACAAAATTGAATCTTCACAGATAAACCATTAAGATGCACCTGAAATAAATGTTTCAAAGCAAGGATTTCATTTGATTTCTTTGAATTGGGTTCTGGATGACTTTCTGGAGGGAAGAACAGGAAAAGAGGGGAGAGTTAATATTCTGATGAAATACCTTGATTACCCCTCAGTGTCTGGAAGAAAAAACAAACATCCATTTGAAAGAATCACCTTTCAGTACAGCTGCTAGTAAACGCAGTATTTCCCAGGTGACCAGGACTGCATTCCCCCACCTCGGCCCCGGGCAGCGTTTGGGCAGCGTCAGGGTGCGCACAGGCTGGGCGGGCAGAGCTGCTCAGCCGTGCCGGCCCAGAGCTGGGCCCCGGCCACCGGACATCCGCCTTGCTGGCCAGGCTCCTGGCCGAGGGAGGTTGTCCAGCCTCCGAGATGATCTTCAGTCAGGCACCCGCTTCTGCGCTGCAGAACCTGTGCTCAGCCGCGATGGAGTCCAGTGGAGAAGTGACTTCTACAGCACAGACGTAACCTATAAACAGGGACAACGCGAGAACCACACGATCCTTGTTCTTCAGAACTTCAGCTGTTCTACTTTCAAATGAAGGATGAGTGACAATGCCAAACTCCCAAATGGGAACAAACACAAATCCAGGGGAACAAACAGAGCTGGACTCTGAAGAGCACTTTGTGCAAGCAGAACAGCTGCATTCCTGGGACACGGCCATGAAATTGCCATGACGGAGTCAGCTACCGCTTTGCATTCACAGACAAGGCGACACAGGACACTGCACTTCATCTCGCTAGAGTGGACAAGCTGTTCTCCCCCACTGCATGCTCCAGACCTTCCTAGTAATAAAATGTCACTCACTCTGATCTTCATGGCTTGCCTTGGTGCCACACCACCACCACGCCAGCCTTCTTTGGGAGACTGAAAAAGCCTAAGAAGCACTCCCTGGGGACATTTATGGAAGGTCAGACAGCGCTCTTCAGGCTCGTCTTCAGCTCTCCTTGGCTTTTCAGGCTGGAAAGGGCACAGTGTGGACAGCACGTGTCTCCTGGCTGCAGGGATCCCTCTGGGCACAAAGGGCCAACCTGAACCCCAGCACCCCCAGCAAAAGGCTTGCAGGGGGCTGGCACACTGCATCCCTGTGTGGGTGTCCAGCAAGGTGGGGAGGGGGACTGGTTTGGTCAGTGAGAGTACTGTCAGCTCCTCAGTAAAGAACTGACTGTCCTTTTGTCCCTTCTATTGCGCCCTGATTAGTGATTAAAGCTCTGTGGGATCAGGAGAGCAACTCTCTGTCTCCACCTCCACCACTGACCTGCCAAGGGATTTTTGCACAAGTCATACCGTGCTTCTGGGCTTCAGTTTCAATGAAACAGAGTTGAAGCAGCAGATTTCCACTGCCATGCACTCTGCGAGCCCTGGAGGAAGAAGATTGGTTATATGAAAGGCACAAACGCTCTGAAGTATGTGAGCGCAACAGGAGTACGTACTGTAATACGGTATTAACATTTGACTTAAAAGGTGTCGTACTAATCTACAAAGAGCGAGACAGATATATCTGCTTAAACACAAGACCCTAGTTTCCTAAGAGCTCTGTAATGTTTGGCTCAAGTCTGTCTCCGGAGGATTATCAACTGTCTCTCGCGGGCATCATTTGTAGAAAGTTCTCAGGAGCAACATGCATATTCCAGCAGAGCCTGCATTACACAGCGAGCACACCCGGTTGTCATCTGCAGAGGACCAACAGGCTTATGAGCATGCATCACTTGAAAAGTTGAATGTACATGTTTTAAATTCTGGGTCATTACATCAGTATCTTCCATGAGCCTTAAACGTTTCTAAACAACTTATTTAGTAATGACGCTGCATTTAATACAAATGTTCTTCTTGATGTCTGTTCCAGGGGTAATAGAACAGAAATTATCATCAAAAATAACATTTTTGGACATATCATATATCTTTAATCTTGATATATTATAATATTTTGTAACAAGTTCTATAAATTATTTACTATACAAAGTGAACTTTAAAAAGAAAATATGGATCAAAGCACAGAATATATGAAATCAAGCATTTTTAGTTTCAGTCCATGAAAATCTAGCAGTTCTCATTTCCTTAGGATGTTACACAGCATCATAAGTCACTGGTTGGACGGGACACTGGCCTAACCTACTGCATACACCAGGGCTGCCATCAGCTCTCGATCAGGTGAAACATGACTTTGTCCAGCCTCAAACCTTCAGGGACTCCCCCACCTCCCTGGTCCCTGTCCCAGCACTGCCTAGCTCTGCTGATGGGGAAGACTTCCTGGCACGACAGCCAGAGCCAGGCTGTGCTGGGACCACCCCTTCACCTTCTCACAGCCTGGCTCAGCAAGCCTCCAGCTCCTGCCTTGGCCACAGACCCAGCACGGCAGCTTCTGATGGATCCACTCCAGCATCTCCACATTGCTCTTAAACTCGAGACCTGAAATGGGATGCAGTTCCTCAGGCATCCTTGCCTGCTCTGAGCAGAGGAGATGACAGCAACCCTTGCTTAGCTGACCACGCTCTGGCTCATGCCATTCAGCAGCTACTTTTCCTGTTTGTGGAGGAATGCCCCCATGGCTCTTGTCTAACCTGGCATACATCCACCAGTATCTCCAGACCTTGTGCACCAGTCACTTCCCAGCCTGTGCTGATGCATGGGATGATCCTTCCCTGGGGGTAGGACTTAACCATTCTCCTCGAACTTAAACACTTCTGTTGGCCCAGAAATTTCTTCATGGTCCCTTTGTACTGAAGCTCTGCTGAGTTTTATGCCATCCATTCCCCTAATTTAGTATTGCCTATGGATTTCCCACAGGTGTGCTTTGTCTCTCCTCATCCAGGATGCAACAAAGATGTGAGACCCCACTGGCCCCAACATCAGCTCCAGTCTCTACTGAGCAGTCCCTCTGTGAGCCCACTCAGTTCCCATTGCACTCAACAGTGGGTCCATCCAGCCCAGCCCAGCCCAGCCTGTATCTCCTTAGCTCCTGCCTGGGAGTGGGGAGCGAGATGGTGCTGAGGTCCCCACTCAGCCTAGGCACATCATCCCTCTGCTCTCCCCTGCCCCACAGACCCAGCACTCCTGCCAGAGAAAGTCATCAGGCTGCCCAAGCAGCATCTGCCCTGGGAAACATGTTGACTGGTTCGGATTGATTTGTCCTTTACATCTGGAAACAGATGCCAGGGAATGTGCTGCGTAGTTATTCCATGATTGAGGTGAGGCTGAGCAGCCCATCGCTCCAAGTCCTTCTCCTTCCCCTTCCTAAGGATCAGGGCCACATCACTATTCTCCAGTCACAGTCCTCTCCTAATCATCATGGTTTTTCACAGGTGATGCACAGCAGCTCCCAGTCACATCGACCAATGTTCTTGGCACCCTCTGCAAGTCCCTGCCAGCCCCAAGATTCCCCCACGCAGCTCCCAATCTGCTGTGCTGTCACTGCATCCCTTTCCCCATGGCTCATACGCTGACTGCCTGCAAAGACTGGGAAAACACAGCTCAAGTCCAAACATTTTGAAATGGGGTTTCCACAGTGGATTTAGTGCAGGTTTGGAAGGTTTGCGTTACGCTGACGTTAGGCCTGAAGCTGTGCTCTGCTGAAGCAGGGGAACATCGCATGCGGGCATGGATACAGCTACAGCCAGGGATGGGCTCGCAGGAGACGGATGCAGACAGATGAGCCAGCCAGGACCGCGTTTAGAAGCTGGGCTGACCTCGCGTTAAACCAGGCTCAGCTCGCAGTGACGTGGAGCACGGATGGGTTTTCTTGCCGAGCAGATCAGGAGCGGGAGGCATGAGCAAGGTCGCTCTTTGGAAGCTCACCCGGGTTGCAA
>WHYT01017331.1:172672-196596 GCA_009806455.1 Tetrax tetrax
AAATCTACCGCGTGTCACCAGTGCCATCTGCCGACACTATCCCGTCTGTCGGGCACCCGGCTCCCCGCCGGGGCCGGCCGGACCGCGCCCCTCGCACGCCCGGCCGCGGGCACAGCGTCCCGGCGCCGCTCTCCGAAACGCAGGGGCACGAACCGCCCCGGGCCGCACGCCGTGCTGCTGGCCCCGGGACCGGCCAGCCCGGGACCGGCCAGCCCGGGACCGGCCGGCCCCGCTCCCCGGGCCGCTGCGACGCAGAGCCGGCCGGCTCCCCGCTCCCCCGCCGAAGCCCGCGCTACCCGAGGGGCTTCGCTGCCCTCGCAGTGGGGGTGCCGCTCCCAAAGCCGCTTTGTCCCACGGAGAGCGCAGCCGGCTGCCCAGCAGCGGTGGGCCGGGCTCCGGGGATGGTGCCTGTTTTCGGGTGGACCCCGCACCCCTGGCACAAGCTCTGGAGAGCCGGGCAGCTCCGAGCAGAGCAGACTCCTTTGTCGCTACGGCCTCCCTTCGCCACTCAGCCCCCCCCCGCCTCGATGCCACGGTTCTTGCGGTGTGGATACCAAAAGGAGTCACCTGCTCAAACCGAGCGAGCTGAGCTGGGTGCCCTCACACCAGGAAACGCGGTCACAGGTGCAGAAAGATCATCTCAGCATCACCATGCAGCGTAAGCGGCAACCAGGGGAGCACAGGGGAGGGGCACCGGGGGCAGAACAACTGGCTGATGCAGGCTGTGCAGAAACCTCAGCTCCCTGGGACCTCACCACAAGCTGAGGGGCAGGAATTTACTTCAGGTCCTTCCTGGGTTGAAAATGAGATCCAGAACATTTACGTTTGTTTTCTGCTGCAATCTGTGCTCCTTACAGCTTCTGAACCTGATAACTGATTTCAGCCAGGGCTTGAAAAGGAATCAAGGTCCTGGGGCAGGGGGCTGGCAGGGAGGGGGTGCTGAGCAGAGAGCAAGGCGGGAAGGGGCAGAGGAGCTCTGGGAGTTTTTCTCCCCCGGCTCCAGCAAAAGCAATGCTTACATGCAGTTTGGAGGCACCGCTCTCCCAGAACAGCCTCCTCCCCCGTGAGGATCCCTTTCCCACCTCCATGGGCCAAATGCACCACAGTGGCACTGGGAGCACAGAAAGCGACACCAGAAACTTTTAACGGGGCTTTATCCCATGGGCTCGAGCAGCCTCCTGCTCCTCGCTAGTCAGAGATGTCCCCTCTCAGCAACATGCTGTGACGAAGGCTGCTGCCCCACAGCCCCATCATGAAGGTGACTTGATACAGGGATAAACCATGTTTAGCACTAGCATGTCATCTCTCCTGCTAATGCACACAAAGCAACCCACGACTTGCACAGCTGCACGCCCGTGCGGCACTGCCCTCCAGGTGCCACCAAAACAGCCTTCACCTACTGCTATGGCAAGTGTCTAGCAGTTGTAACCGTAAAAGTCAAACTTTTTGGCTCCAGAAACAAAACTGAAAGAGGACATTTAAATTCTGTATAGGAACGAGAAGGAAGAGAAAGCCAGGAAATAAGTAGCAACTAGTTTGGAAACGTTGGGTAGCAAAAGGTCAGTTGCTTTAAAAAAAAAGAGATCAAGGTACAAAATACCAATGTGTCATTTTCCACATACTCAGTGTTTAATTGAGTAATTATACTGCCAGTTGCTAACAGGATGGTATGCAAATGAAAAATGTGTTTACATGTCTGTGATCAATAAGTCTTTGTACTTCTGTGGAGGCAATGGTGGAATAAGTATTAAAAAAGGCAAAAATTGTTGTGAACCATTCTAATCATAGCTGCAATGCTGTTAAGAAGCATTTTATGTTTCAATTTACAGAAGCACACCTGAAAGACAAGATGCTACCTCTCAGCGCGGTGGAAAAACTCATCCAATTCCGATTTTAAAAAGAGAATTTTCCTCCTTGGCAGAAGAAATCAATTTAGAAGTTTGGAAACACGTTTCTCCTTGATTTTCACATCTCTTTCGATATGTTGGGAAACTAAAATCTGTTTTGGTGGTATATATTCCACATAGAGTTCCAAAAGTTGAGTGTTGTGCAAGATTAATGCCCTGGAATGAAAACATTTACATTCAAAAAGCCCCCACGGTACTGCCCAAGGAATACATCAGTTAGAGATTCTTGCTGTGTTTGGGCTCTCAAATGTGCAACATTCAAGGCAAAAATACCAGGAGGAAGCACAATTTCCATACAAACATGAAGCCTGAATGACAGGGATACCGTAACGCGTTTACTGTAACAGAAGTAAATTTGCTGTAGAAGATACAATAGTGAAAAACAACAGCTATTTCCAAGTCATTCAATTTATAAACAATATATAACAAATTTACCAAGCCTAATACATTCACACATTTCGATTTGCATATGGGACATCTCAATAAAACCTGTAAAACATACATCCAAACCCAGGTTTGTCTTTGCAGTGCCAACTGACAGCAAAACCACTGCCATTATCTCTTACTGAAAATACAGGTGCAGCACTGCACTGTGCATGTTTGGGAAACAGATTATCTGATTTTCACCCTTTCCCTGAATGAATCACCACAAAAACATGACTGAATTAAACATTTTTCTGAGAGTGAATACCACATTTCTGACGTTGGCCACACTTCCCCATTCTCCACCTCCCCAGTGCAGTTAAAGCCAGCCCTGGCTTGTGTCCCCCGGTTTCAAAGAGGAACACGCACCGCAGCGTTGTGTGTTTGTAGGTTGTAGTCCACTGGCCTCCCCCCGGCAATGTATAAATGAGGAAAAGTCTGCTGAAATTAATGGGCCTGGGATTCACTCCTGCAAGGAGCTCCATCCTGACCCCCTTACTTAGAGCATCTCTGTTTGAGACTCCTAAGATTTTGTATCCAAGCTGTTTCCGAGCAAGAGATGGCACTTAGAGGATGTGCTGTACCCACAGAATCCAGCCCCAGGGAACACAACAGGTTAATGAACTCTCTTAAATTATGGGTACGTCTGCATTTTCAGGTATCACAGTGACGAAACAGAACCCAACTATTTTATTGCTAGCACCTTGAAACTGCCTGAAATCTGCTCCATTTCTATACATGTTATTTCTAGTGAAATATGTAATTTAAAATTCCTAATTGGATTATCCAATCTGTGACACAGAGCTAGCGAAAATTTGTTAAGGGGATGTGGCAAGGTTTCCATTCAACAGAGAAGTTTAAATTGATTCCTTGTGTTCCCTGCTCCCCTCAAATTCAAATGGATTTCATAATCCCATTATCACCAATAAAATTGCCAAGTAATCCTGAATAAAATTACTTTAACTACAAAAAAAAAAATCTGAGATATATCTTTTTTCCAAAAAACATTAATCTGGATCCCAGACACTAAAGGCATGCATACAGTTTTTAAACTCAGCTTCGAATAGTGCATGAGAGGTAGAAGCTGAATGGAATGGCAAGAAGCATCTGGAAGATTTGGTCTTCAAAGGAAATGTTTGAGGTCAGATGTCCCCAACACCAAGAACTGTAGGATGCCCGGAGCAGCACACCCAGCATCATCCTCGGGTGCAAGTTCCCAGTATCCTGGAGCATGCAGCATGGTGGGATCAGGGGGGACCACCAGCCACCTCTCCTGCCCCCCTGCACTGAGTGGTACTGGCAGCACAGGCGCCTGGTCCCGCACCGTGCCGAGCAGCAGATGCGGGCGCAGGCTGTGCGGGCAGGGGCCAGCTGCCCACCACCACACTGGCCACAGGGCACGCAGCTCTGGTGAGGGCCAGGGCAAGGAGGGGCAAGCCACAGAGCCAGCGCTCAGCCTCGTGCCCTGGAGAGGGCTGCCAGCCACAGCACAGGGGCTGGTACAGCAAGAACGAGTCTATCTTCCATTACCAGTCTTTTCTCCAAATCCATTATTTTCACATATCTCAGGAAAGTTTGTATGTGGGTAATGAAAATATTTGCCTAATGAATGTAATGGACTGAACTAATAGCTGCTGTAGCTTTCATGAAGTCTACATTTCCATCAGGCTGTAATAAGCCCCCTTTTGCCTATTATTAGCCTATTGTATAACTTTACAAAATAATTATGCCTTCCAAGCCATCTGAACAGCAGTGTATTGACAGCCAGCCAAACAAATGTGCATGAAAGCAGACACACACGTAAACACATCCTTAATGTAATTAAAGACAGGAAAAGAGAGGTCAGCTAAAGCCCACTTTGCACAAAACAAACAAAAAAAAAAAAGTACACTCTGGCTTTGGTTCAGAAAGAGTTTTAGGAAGTCCTACCTTCCCTTTTTTCATTAACCTTATTTTCCTGATCCTTTTGAGGACCTATGTGAGTTGCCTTAAAAGCCAAGGTGAGAGTTTGCTCCTTCAGTCTACCTGACCCTGAAGGAAGGGAAGAGAACATAAGAAGCAGCTTTACTGCGTAAAAAATATTCCTATAGTATTTCAGTGAATCACTGCCGTCCTGTGCCACACGTTCAGGTTTCTGGGTGTTGCTCACATCCAACCTGCCAACCAAACGGGCACGGGAGAAGCAGGTGTGTCCAGACTGGGCAGAGAGTGCACCCCAAACAAACAGGTACCCCAAACACCCCATGGCACAGGGTTCAGAGAGCAGAAATCCGGAGGATGCTTCCAGTGGTCACCTGGCCTATGCCCACCCTCCTGTGCCAGGACAGGACTAGCAGCACCAGGACCCTCAGAGAAGGCACCAGCCCTCTGCCACATCGCCTCAGAGTACTGGGTTCAAACCAAAGCGCTCTAAACCCCTTAAACAAACTGCACACAAAACCACAGCAGCGCTTCTTTTACGTTATTTTCAGTAGAGGATACTATGTTTTCTGTTTGACCTAGTTGTAAATTCATCAGAAAACTTACGATGCCATTGCCCTCTCAGAGAGTGAATTAGATCAGATTTTTGTTATAAGCAGAGCGAGTGAGCTGAGAGCCTGGGAACTGGATTTCAGAAAGGGCTCTCCTCCAGTGGTGTCCATGTTGGGTATTTTTATTTGTACTACCTACACAAACTCTTCAAAGCAAAGTTACTGTTTTAAGGGTTCCCCTTCTCACCTTTTTTTGTCCCATGTTATCCATGAATGAACTGTAAACACATGTTAATTAGTGAGGTTAATTAATGAAACTTCAGAGGCACTGCCCACAAAATGGTCAGTTCAGAGGGGTCCCACTGATTCTGTGAAAGCCGCTTTCAGTTACCTGTGAGAACAGTTCCAGAAGCAATGCTCCTAAGCACGCGTTTGTGGAAGTGTATGATTTATACGAGACATGAATCCACAAAATTTGAAGGATTCCAGAAAGCTAATAGAAAAATCTGGTAACGATTACCCAAGGACAGGACCATTTCAGCAGAAATCCATTTGCAGCCTGCAACTCAAAGTGTGTTTTTGTGAGCAAAGACACAAACAAGTTCAGCTCCTGTACAAAGATTCTCACATAGAAACCGTAATTATTCTACCCGAGAAAGGTCAGCAGCAGCTCTGGGTGCAGCACGAGCTGTCCCCTCGGCGCGGCTGCTGCTGCGTTACCACAGCTCTCAGTTCACGGGAAACGAGCTGGGAGCTGACGGGACAGAGGGGGCTGCTAGAAATCTCTCAGCAAGAGATCCCTGCAGAAAAAATATTAACTGGTTGTAGAATATCTAGGGTTTTGCATTTTAAAAGTTAAATTACTGTCCTAATTTTCTACCTTTTTTAAAAAAAAATTTAACCTTTTTTTAAAAAAAAAATTAAAAAAAAGTTTAAAGTTTAAAAAAGTTTTTAAAACTTTTTAAATTTTAAATTTTTTTTTAAATGTGTATCACATTCTTGTGCTCTACTGTTTACAGTGATCCTTGAAGGAATGAAGAAAACATTTGTTTCTTGAAAGCAATGACAAGTCAGGTTTCCCTTGTTTCAGCCTGCTTCCTGCTGATCACTCGTCAGTCACATTCAACACTATCCTCCAGCCCATCAGTTTACACACTTCCCTGAAGCTGACAAAACTTAAGCACAGGGTTTTGGTTTCCTAAGTCAGCACAGCTGTATTTTAATTTAGGATCTCAAGGGTTCTTCCACTCTGCTCCCTGAGAGCAGGAGAGGGCTGACTCCACAGTGAGAGCATCTCCGTTCAGCACCGTGCTGCGCTGGCCCCGGGAGCAGGAACAGGCACAAAGAGGTGATCTTCTAGAAGGGCCTGTTTTTCAAATAAAAGCATTCTTGGCTCCTTACTGTCTCTCATGCTTTAAGCACTTAACGCTCAGCGCTGCGTTCAAGACTTTCTTTGAACTGTCAGGTTTCCAGCGAGCGCAGCCACTGGGCCCTGGCTGCCGCTACGTCAGGCAGGCTGCTGGCGAAGGCAGCTCCGCTGGAACAAGGATTCTGACCGCTGAAACACGCCTCAGGTTAATGATGCCTATGGTTATATACACTGAAGAAGACAAACAGAAAAAACCCTCATTAACAGGCATGAGAGGACTTGGAGCAGACCGTAGTTCAGAAGTGAAATCAGCTCTTCCCAGCATCGTGGTCTGATCCGGGTCACCCCATCCCCTTGGATTTGCCTCCCTTTCTCTCCCTGCCTCCACATCCCCGTGACCCTGCGCTGTCACACACAACCTGTGCTGCACACACCTCCAGGAGCCTTTCAAAATCTTCTGTGGGTAAAAGATCAGACGGGATGCAGCGACAAAAGCCACATGCCGAGAGACAAATAGCACATTGTGAATGGCTCCAAATTGAAAAAGTAGGGAAGTTAGTGACTTTGGACAATCCAACCCTGAGAAACACACCTCATGTCCCCTCTAACATACAGCTTTGCCAAGTAACATCTTCCAACTCTGGAAAAACAAAACAGAGCTAACTCTTCTGTTCTGAAATCTTATTCAAACAGTTTTCGGTTTTGTTTGGGTTTTGGGGGGTTTTTTGGGGTTTTTTTTTTGTTTTTTTTTTACAAGAAGAACAGGACTTTCTATTACTTCAAGCCACCTGTGTCCCTGAACAGAAAGCCCTCTGGAGATAGTGCTGGCTCCCAAGCCCGAAGCAGCCCAGCCCGCTGGAGGAAGGCACATCGCACTTTTGTTCAGCTGCCCGCAGCACTGTCGACGCAGCCGCTTGCTCAGGGCTGCAGAGCAGCAGTAACCAGGCCCCTTGTTAGTGAGGGAAGTCGGATACATAACGGGAAACACTGAGTGGTCTGTGGTTACTGAGAAAAACACAGAAAGGACGAGGAAAAGCATCCAAGGACCTCAGCCAAACCAACAACGCTCAGCAAAACATATCCACAGCATGGGCAGCTCTCACAGCCTCTCCCTGAGCTGCAGCTGGTGAAACCATTTACAGGATTGTGGATTTTTCTGATTGCTGTTGGTGGGGGTTGTTTGGGGTTTTTTTTTTTGTTTTTTTGGGGTTTGGTTTTTGTTTTTTTAGCATTGGAAAGGCTTCTCTTTGCTCCAGCTTTCCCAAAAGGAAGAACAAGTGCCTTTCCCAGGCGGTCAGTGCGATGAGCCAGAGGACCCTTGGCCCGGCTTGAGGCATCCACAAGCGCTGTGCGCTGCAGGTGCTTTGGGCAGGCTCGCTGGAGAGGGGACACAGACCAACAGCCACTGGCAGTCGTTCGATCACAGGCTGTGGTGCATCTGAGACCCATGTTTCATCCAGTGCTTCCTGCAGTCAGAGCAATGCAGACCTGCACTGAGCAGCACCCAGGGCAGTGCCCCAAGGCTGCAGCAGGACCCCAACACAATGCCGGAAAAGGGGATCACTGCGGGCTCGGCAGTTCTCCCTCTCGTCAGCCACCAGCTGCACAGGGAAACGACAAGCAGAGGAGTTGAACCCGACAGAGAAAATGTGAAGGATGCAGGAAGCCAGCTAAAGGGAGATGGGATGGGCTGTGCTGGAAATAAACACAAATCCAAAGGACGGATACTCACCTCAAGGTTTTAGGAGCAAATTTGCTGATTCTCAATACCTCGTGGTAAGTGGGAGCATTGCAGTGACACGGCTCGGAGAGTTATTTCACCGAGATGGCATCACCCCTACAGCAGTGGAGAGGTATGCAGGAAACATTCTCAAAATAACAAGTCCATCGTGTCCTGAAGTGTCCTGTCTGCCCTCTGCAAGGAGCTCATGAAATGAGACCCACCCGCTCCGTTCGGGTGCCGTTACTGTTGGTGTGTCTCATGGCTTGTGAGGCACTGAGCCAGGGAAATGCCTGAGCAGCAGCAAAGAAGCGGTGAGACACTGGAGAGCCGTCGTTGGGGGATCCTGGCAGAGCTGTCGCCCACCCTCGCAGCAGCCGTCCCTCCCTGCAGCCGCTCCGCGGGCCTGGGCCCAGGATGGCCTGGCACGCAGGGGTGCAGACCAGCCAGCAAATGCTGCGGCACCGGCATCACGGCCCGCGGGCGGACAAACGGTCGAGCTGCAGTGGACTGGCAGTCCCCTTACACTGCTCTTCTGGCTTCTCTGACATTTTTCTGCTCCTGCTGATGCCAGAAACAAGCTTATTTTCTCCATGGCACTGCTCTCATGCTGCTGTTCCCTCTCCTCCCCAGAACGCCGCAGATGCCAGCGACCCACAGCACTTGGGGCAGGCGCGGTGCCCGGGCAGGGCGGGGTGCAGGGATGAGGCCAAGATTAGGACAGCACGTCTGGGATAAATTTAAATCAAAATAAGCTCAGTCTCACATACTGCAAGTACAGAGAGAACAACATTTCTTATTCGGATCAAGTGTGACTGATGGCCCTGATATGATACACTCCACTCAGGTGCTGCAGGGAGGGTAAACAGTTACATCTTACATCTGTGTAAGGGTCAGTCAGAAAATCAGTATTGTCTCAACCTTGTCATCGAGGACTTCCAGGTGGACTGTGGACTTGATCTGGCCTAAAAGTTAGGCTCACAACTTGACATGAGTTGCTGCAAGCAGCCTGCCTGAGATGCAGTTGGTTTGGTTTTGTTTTTTTTTGTTTTTTGTTTTTTTTTTTCCCCGAGAACAGAACAGAACTGCTATGGACAAGGCTGACTCTGGCCTAACAACAAAATGCACAACATCCTTGAAACAGCGGACAGAGTGGCGCGGAGGTGCCACGGCTCATCCCTGCTGTCAAAACTGGCAGAGATAACCATGCAGCTGCTATCGAGGAGGATGAATCACAACTGCTGTCTCAAAACAAGGGTAAGAAAGTGCCCTTTAACAGAACTTTGCTAATTATAATGTACAAAAACCACACTTCTATCCTAAGGGCCAAAAACAGGCGGAGATCCCCAAAGTAAGGAGGAGCAAGGTTTGCTACTTGGCATAAAAGGTCGACCCCTAACAGCGAGACCCCCGAAGAGCTCTCCCCACCAAGGATCGACATCGATCGTGAGGACCGGCGGGACGCTGCCTGGATCTGGGACCATAGGGATGCCTTGGACCCGCGGTGGTAGCTATTATTCTTTTCTTTTCCTATCTTTACTTTTCCCTTTCACTCCCTTTCACCTATCGCATGCCGCTTTACGGGCAAAATAATGAAGTTTGTGCTGTTTGATTGAAACCAACCCCTTTGGCGTGTTTGCCGTATTTTGCACTTTGAGATCGCCCTAAAAGAACCATCACGAGTCCCGAGTGGGCCGTGACAATCTGTTGGTAAAGAGCAAGGCTTTTCCCATAGACCTGTGCCATTACATGTTATTTTCAAAATATCTGCGTCTCTTTCAAAGGGGTTAGTAGAGAAAACTCATAACATTTGATTAATTGAAGAACTGGGCTTCAGAACAGAAACAGTTCTTTTCTAAGACATTACATTGATCACTGGAATTTAAAATCTAGGTTGAATTAAGTGCTACATATGCCTTTATCCAGCTTTACTTTTCTTCACACTGGTCTTTGATTCATTGATATTTCTGTGCCATTGCAGAAAAAAAAAAAAGAAAAAGGAAATAAACCTAAAAATTATCCCTCTGTCACTTCAAACCCTCAATTTTAGATTTACACAAAAAGCAGCAAGATGAGGAAAGAACTTCCTGCCTTCTGCATCTGACTTTATTTTCTGCTTTTTTTTCGTAGCTTCTGTGTGTAATGGGAGATAGAAAATTAATGCATTCATGTCATAACTAGTGAGGTGTTAATTATTAAGGACTCTAAAAGGCTGAACTCATTTGTACTGCATGAGTGTAAATTATATAATAAGCCTTTTGGTGATGATTGGTTGCCTTTCCTTAGCTTTCTCTAAGTTTAGTCTCTCATTTATAGCCTTGCCTAAGAAGTCTACTAGTGTATTCATCCTCATTCTTCAGATACAGAATAAATCAAGTTCTCCAGAAAGCCCCACATCAGCATGCTTTGCAAGGACCTGCTAATCCCCAGGTGAGGGGGATCTGGAAACAACCCATCCTCTCCCACACGTGCATGCAAGCTTCCACACCTCAAGCTTGCCTGGCTACAGACCCCACCTGCGCTGCCTTCACAGGGTGCAGCAGTCTGGGAGAAGATGGTCTTCTGCTTGGTACCTTTGCTGATAAATGCACTGACCAGTTGGAACCTTGATCTTGACGCTTCGGAAGCTCCCTGGCTGAAGAGCGCAGGAGTCCCTGTGCCAGGGGCCTGTTTCCTCCCAGCATCACTGCAGCTGACCTGCGGGAGAGCTGTGACATACCAGTAACACCACAGATCTCTAATTCCTCCCTAACCTTCACCCAGCAAGGGCTCACCTGCAGCTGCACCCATGTCCTGTGGTGTCACCTGCTCTGTCCAGGCTGTCACTCGTGACTGAGAAGTCTGGCTGTTGGCCCACAGCATTTCAGACAGCACTATCCTTTCCTACCCTTCACAGAGAGGGAGTGCACTCAAAATGTCTTTCATCTGAATTTTCTGTTGTCATTTATTTTTAGGAGTCTTTTGTGCTCGAGGTGACTGTCAGTGTGCGATGCTTCCACTGTCTTAAGGAAAGAGTTTCTGCTCCAGTTAAGAACTCTCTGGGTGGGAAAATTGGCACATCAAAATGAATATTAGCCGTGTTCTTGCATATACTTTATATCTACATTTATAGAAGAAAACCCTATGTGAAATTACCCAGAGCAGATAAAAAGGTAACCTCTACACACAGGAAATGTACTCTCCTTGCTCCGCTCTGTGAAGCTGCAGGGTTTGAGTTGCCATAGTGGAAGATTGTTCAGAACAGCACTAGATTACTTTCATTCTCTCAGTAAAATTTTGTTTTACCTTAGGAAATGTCACCACCAAAACTACAAAGGGAAGTTAAGAAGTGACCAAAATGAATTTAAAGTAGCAGTGAAGGAAGTGTTTGAGACAAAGTCACCTTTTGTTTCTTTCCGCTGACGCTCGCGCTTTTCTCAGAGGATCCAGCAGCACCATTTGCTTAGGCAGAGCTTTGGTGCTCATGGTCCAGACCTGGGTAAGATGTGTGCTTGGCTGAACGCTGTAGAGCAGGTACTGTCCTGCTCCCACGGGCAACAGGGAGCTCAGCCCCTCCCTGGCAGGGCTGAGGAGCAGTTTATGGGGAAAGAAAGGCTACAGTGAAATAATTAGAAATTTATATCTATGACTGAGGATTTACTGAGATATCAGAAATTGCCCCTGCTGAACATCTTGGCAAAATAAAAAAAATGTCCAGACTCTCACCTGTATGTTGCTGCAAAAGTTGCCTGGGATGCATACTCTCCTAAGAGCATCTAATAAAAAAATGCCAGTGCTAATTTTGTATGGCAAGGGTTTTACAGCTGGATAAATGATCTAGACCAGGAAAAAGGAGGCTGGCTGTGGTCAGTAGCTAAAGGGCTATCATGAACATGGCTGTTTCAGAAATCCTGGAGACCAAAATTGGTGCCAACACACAAATAATTGTCCTTTTCAAAAAACCACATCTGTCCATTCATTTAGCAACAGTGTTCCCTATCCCGTCTCTCAATGCCTTTCCTAGTGATGACGATACAGCTCCGCAGACGATAGACTGAGCCCGTAAGGCCAGTAATAGGAAATGAACCAGAGGGAAACACATTTCTCCTCTCAAATTTTAATTTCAGCAGGCGCTCCCCTGTGAAACACACACGGTCCATAACTGAGTGCAACTCCACTTTTGTGGAAGCCACAACGCTACCTCATGTCACAAGCGATCTGTTTTTACTGGTGCAGGAAAATGCACTGTGCTTTACTCGTTTAGAAACTGAGCCTGAATAATTTACATACAAGCCTCACTTCACCCTGGCCTACAAGATATGCCTACTGTGAGTAAGGATTTCAAATGTACATAAGCACCTATTCACCCAGTTAGAGCTTCCATCCGTAACACTGAGGGGCAGAATTCGGGGAGAGCGTTACCCTTAGAGTTTACCATCTGGCTGGGAGAAGTCTCTGCGTGCACAGAGAGCGGAATGACTCTGTCTTCATTCCACCTTCCAGCACATGCAAGCACACACACACACACACATTTGTGCCGTGTTTTCCCTGCAGAGGCTGTTCCAGTCCCCGGGAGGTGACCCTGTTCCCGTGCCCCAGGGATGCTCTTGTGAGGAGTGCCCGGCTCCCCGCGCACCAGCCTGGCCTTGGCAGCCGAGCAGCGCAGCACCAAGCTGCAAACACAACTCAGTGCCTGACAGCAGTGCAGCAGCAGTTTTGATCGTTTGTCTTGGACATCCCCACAAGACCCTGCTTCTTGCTTGTCAAGACCTCCTGCCACGTATGATCCTCTTTCACTTCCCGAAGTGCCTGGAAGCCTCCTGCACTACGCTTTTCTCAGTCCTGTCCTTGGTTTAGGACAGCCAGAGGGACAGCTGCTCCCTGCCTGAGGCCGCAGCCCTGAAGAAGTTCTTCCTGGAAGAACAGCTCCGTGTCCAGTCCAGAGCTGCAGGCTGGTCACGCAGCCCATGTGTGCTCCCCGCTGCTGTGATGCCAGCCTACCTGCTCATCCTCTGGATCCAATTTGCCCCTTTCCCCACAGGGGACCTGTTGGACAAGAATATGATTCTGAGGATGGCAGAAGTGATAGCTTTATCTGTTGGTTCAAAAATCTTAAAAACTCCTTCACTACAGGGTTTCTCAGCCTCTTGCTGTTGTTTCTGGACTAGCCTGGCCATGGCCATCCTTTCCCTTCAATCTCATGCCTTTGAGTGCATCGCTAGCGGTGGCGGGCTGCCCTTCTCGAGTCTGCGTTCTCCAGGCTGCCCCAGGAGGGGGGCCGGGGAGCCCTCAAGCAGGACGGCCAGCAGCAGCAAGGCCATAGCACCCGGCAGGCTGGAAGCTCATTCAGGTCAAGTAGAGAAAAACAACAATTCCTTTCAGAAACTGAGTTTCAAGCCAAGTTTGATAACTTTGTGACACTTTTGCAGAACTTCCCTTCTTGTTGGGCTTCAGGATCTCTGCAGGGCCATGAGCACAGCCAGCATCTACGGGGGGCGATCACACCTCGGGGTGAGCCCTCAGGTGGGAGAGGGCGAGTCTGGTTTGCTTGTTTCCAAGTGTCCGAAGGAGTGGATTTTCTTTCCCGTCACTGTAAGGCTGTTGAGTTTGGTTTTGTCTGAAAGTACAAACCAGGGGAAGTAACATTTCCAGTCACCAGGCAGAAGTGTTCTAGGCTTGCCAAAGCAGACTGGCCGACACCCATAGATTAAAAAGAAAGTGTTAACCTTTCCTAACACAGACACTCTGGTTTCAGGCGTCGTGCTGAAGCCTACCAGAAGGCAGATAACGCAGCATGCTCTGAAGGCGACAGCGTGTCAGGGAAGGGACACCACGCAAGAAGGTGACACATGATCCGGTCAGACTGGACTGCATGATCCAGTAGTTCTGTGTCACTTCACGTACAGCAAGAAGTGACTCCACGGGGCAGTATTCCTGAAGGGACTTCTCTGTCGAGCTCCGCAAAGCCGGTTACGTGCGCCAACAGTGAGGAAATGAAGCGACTACTGGCATTCAACTCTTCTACCCCAAGTCCTAGGGAATTTGTTCTTCAGCTCCTAAACAAATTTATGTATGTAATTGCAAATGCCAGGCTGTGCTTAAGATAAGCTGTTGTTTTATTCTGGATCTGAAATTATATTTTCCACAGGCACACTGAATTAAAAAGTGATTGTATATTCCATTTGTGTGTGTAAGGAATATTTATCTAATGCCTTTGGCTGGAAAATGGATGCAGTTACCTTTATGGCTTCCTCCATTATTTTTCTTAAAGATAATGCCAACTAATCAATAACCATAGCACCCTTTGGACAACGAGAGCAAATGATGCTGCGTGTAGCCATACAGCATTTGCCTTCATACCTCTGGAAACAAAGTCAGAATTCCTTTCTAATTCCAATTACATGCACACTCATTAAAATTAAATTGAATGCACTCGCTTGCGACTCCTGACCTAATTCACAGCTGCTTTACACCAGATCTCTCCCAGCACAGCCCCAAGGAGAAGCCAGCACAACCGCAGCACGATGTGAGCAACCAGCCCAGGACACGGCCACCGTATCTTCCCTGAACATTTGCCTTCCTGTTCCAGTGCTGTGACCTTCCTGCTGGCTAGAAGAAATTATGAAACAAGGGAATAGCTTCATTGCGTGAGCAATAATTATTGCACTTCTCTTACATGTTTTCCTCCCAGCCTTTAGAAATCTGCAGGCATATTTTCAGAGCTTCAAGCCTGAATTCACATTTGCACAACCCACCTTCTGAAGCCAAGGTTCCCCTGTAATTAAGCGAGCAGCACGCAGAGCGGTGCTGACCACACAAAGCCTTCTGAGGCCTGAGCCCCATTGATCTGGGCACTGAGCAGGGGAAGCTGCCATAAGCACTCGCGGACTCGTATCTATATACTCCGTCTTTTCTGAGCTCCAGCTAATTTCTCTGTTTGGGAAGCTGAACTGGAATTGAAGAGCAGGAGTTAAATATTTCATGTTGTGCTGGAATGTATAATTCATGATCAAATCCTTCAGACTGGAAAAGATAAGATAGAGCTGCAAAAGCTTTAAATAAAGTATTTGCTTTAGCTTGTAGATAGGCTGCTGAAAAAGTGCTTTCCCCCTTTTCTGTTGGTGTTATCGGGAAAATTAGAATATAACATGCGATAGTAGTAGAAACAGAAACAGTAGATTTGAGAAATTATTTGTTATTGTTTGTAGACAGATGCAATTATGTTTTATACACGCTTCTGCAAAGGCACTCCGCTGCTCTTGGTTCCCCCACACTTCACCCCCTCCCATAGGAACAAGGTGCGTTGGCCTCAACACGTACCCAGCTCTGTGCGGGGCTCGCTCGCTGCGCCCACCTCGGAAGTCACGGGGGGTGCTCAGCAGTGCAGACCCCACAGACAGGCTCCGCTCCATTAAGACGGATGTGATTCAGCAGTCTGAACCGCAAAGGGTTTGTCACTCCGACACCCGGGATGGCATGGACAGTGTCTGTGCAGGCCTGCGTCCCCAGAGGGTGCTGATCTCCGGCCACTGGCCTGGGACGAGGCGCGGGGTGGCAGAGCCCCTCGGCTGTGCCCGCAGTGCCCAACCGTCCCAGCAGCGGCCAGGCTGCCTGCCCTACCCTGGAAGAAGCCCACCGTCCTTCCTCAGCTTACGGTCCCATCAGGACAGCACAAACTAGAGGAGCTCTCAACCACTTATTTCTGCCACACGCAAGCTGTGCTGAGGGGTCTCCCCTGGCAGGGGCCATTACTGCTGTCATTTAACACCCACGCAGCTGCGGTGCTTCGTTTGCCCTGGTCTGTGATGTCCCCAAGGAGCACAAATCCCAGGGTTTGCGGGGTCCCAGTGTCCCAGCAGAACAGGTGACACTTTTCTCCTGTGCTGGAGTGCTGGGGAAAGATGAATCGCATCTCCAGCACACCTGAGAACCTCAGCCTTTCCTATCAATGGACGCCACTGAGAAGAGCCCAAGTCTGACCCCTTTGCACGCTCCCTTCAGGTATTTATCCACATGGATACAATCTTCTCCAGGCTGAACAGTCCCAGCTCTGTCAGCCTTTCCTCACAGAGAGATGCTCCAGACCCTTCATCATACCCATGGCCTCCCCTGGACCCTCTCCAGTATGCCCATGTCTCTCCTCCACTGGGCAGCCAGCAATAAACATTTGAGGGATCTTTTTCTTTTACACTCATAATGCCAAAAAAAAAGATATTTTATGAGAGATGTTCAGTTTTCCAGCCTGTAGTTCCAGCAATTTCCAGTATAATGAGAGCCCAGTGGTGTGTCTCTGAAGCAGGTCTCTGAGGAAACAACTTGCTTTTGGAAACTGGAAATATACCTGGCAGAATTTGTGGTCTGCCCTCTACCACCTCTCCAAGACACATCAGGTTTCAAATACGCTCTGAAAGCCCCCACTGCTGTTTATCTTCCCCAGAAAAGCATTCTGCCTTGCGCTGTTTCTGTAAAAGAGATCCAGTCCTCCTCAGGCAGTTTACAAAAGCAGCAAGTTAATACCGTGCTCCCTTCGGTTTCGTGTAGAAAACAATCACAGAGCTTTGACAACTGAACAACAGACAATTGTCTGTTGTCTCTGAGCTTTCTTTGAAGAAATCCATACCAAAAAAAAAACCACCAGCAAGATTTTCACATATAGTTAATCATGCCTCTGAGACACTACCAAAGTTGTTTAAAATTGAGGGCGTTTAGGACAGCGTGATCATGCTGCCATGGTAACAAGTGCACTGCACACCTCGAGCATCAGACTACAGGGCAGCTTCTCGCGTAGATGAAACAAGGGAAGGCGTTGGAGAATTCCATAGTTAGGGCACTTTTTCGTAAGCGGTGAAACTGCGAGCAGGCAAGAAACTTTAAAATGAAACATGTTATAGGGCCTTGCCATCTTGTAAGGTGCCCTATATGACTCCCCGCACCAGCAGATACCAGCTACAGCAGGCCTGACCCTGGACGCGATGTGATGGTGCCAGCACAGCTGCCCATCACCGCTGCGGTCGAGGTCTCCGGTGGGATATTGCTGCCTCTACCACACTTCTCCCTTCTAAAGGATTGCCCATTCCTTTTCCACATAGGCTTTTGCTGCAAGGGATGCAGAACTGAGAGATTTTATTTCCCCCTATTTTTACTTGGAAAACAAATAAAAATCTGAATTAATAAAAAAAAAAAATCACAAAGATATTTACATCTGTGCCAAAGAAAGTCTCCATGAAAGCCAAATGCCTTGCAATGACAGGTACCCCAGGACAGGCTAGGTTAAGATGCAAACAGCATTTGCTTATAACAGCTACCAGTTTGAGAAATGTTTATAGCAGACTGATGTGAGGAAGGGAAGAGTGAAGAGACCCCACCGGCTCGGTCGGCCCCCGATCAGAATACGGAAAACTTCTGCTGCATGTTAGGAAAAATATTTCCCCATGGCAGCAAACACTGGATCCAAGGCCCAGAGCGGTGGGGATATTTCCAACCTCACAGACATTCAGAACCCGACTGGCTACGACCTTCGGCAAACCTTGACATCGGGCGTATCATTGAGACCAGTCCATCTTTGAGCAGGAGTTTGGATCAGATCACCTCCACAGGTCTCTCAAACACCTTTAAACACTCTTCTAAACCATTCTATAGTTGTGTCACTCCATAAATTCTAACTCAGTCCCCTAAAGGGTAGGTTTAAAAATTCAAGCATAAAAACTCGTGCTTAAGAAGTGCTAGTCCTTGCTTGTTTCTCTTTTCTGTTAATGTACAAAATCTCTTCATGTAAATGTGTCCACATAAACGTATCTATGGGGGGAGAGCAAGAGAGAACAATTTAATTCTCAGTATAACTACACACACACATTTATTGTCCTCATGCATGCGTGCTAGCATGTGAGGCTGATTTACAGGGTCTTTACTGGGTTTATCACTCTAGTTTTTGTCCCATCAGGCTCAGTGATTCCATCTGAGCTTCCAAAGCCATCAAGGGAGGACCACGTGGGGATAACCATCCTGGTGCCCACAGCCATGGGGGACACCTCAGCTGATGCCTTTGCCCCCTACACCAATCTCCTGCGGTGAGACCCTGACACTGCCCCGTGGCTCTGCAGTCCCTCCATGACCCACCTCCGCCCCTCGGACAACCGACCGCAGGGAAACGGAGCCGGTGCACCAACAGCATCTGAAGGGGAACAGCAGTGCACTAAATACACAGACAGACCATTCCAAGGGGCCAGAACACCAGCAGATTTGGAAAATCGCCAGATGACATCAGTTAGCATTACAATAAAGTTAAAAAATTATTAGTGGTGGTTCACACAAATATAAATAAATAGAAAAGGAAACCTAACAGCAATTCTGTGAATGCACAAAATAAAGTCTGTAATCATGAATTCCAGTAAAAGGCACCAACCTCAGAGTCCAGATAAACAGAAAAAGTAGAGAATTGCTCCAAACTGAAGACCATTGCAGAGGTCTTACTATTAACTGCTTTTTCAAGCTTCCCCGTTGAGATTGCTTTCAACCTGTAAACTCCCGCTACATATGAGATGCTAAGATTATTAACTTTGCTAAATGAACTTGGATGCCAAATTATTCCCTTTCTCCTCTGCCGAAACAGCATCTTGGACAGAGTTAGCGTGGAGCATCCATGCCATTCTGCCAGTGTCCTGGTTGACCTTTTCTCAGATCTTTAAAACATCTGCGGATGAATTTACACTTGGAATTGAACAGCTTTGTTCTGCTCAAGGGTGTCAGGCCTTAGAAATGTCAGCCTTCAAAAGAGATATCACAAGGCATTTAGTTATAAAAAGCAACACAATTTTATTACCTGACAAAGACAAGCTTAAAACATTTCAGTTAAGAGACACAGATGATTTTCACCTAAATACAGCAAAAATATACTGTCAGTTGTTTCCCAAAGCCAACTTGTCACAAAGCTGATGCAGCAAAATTGTGCCTATGAGTTCCTAGGGGAAAATTATTTTTTTTTTATTTTCCCCCTTCTAACAAAACATAAGAGCACGCGGCAAATGTAAAGAGCCAGACAGATAGCAAACAAGATGGTGAAGAGTTAAAAGGGGATTGGATTAATTTTCTGGCAAAGCTGCCAGCATCCCCAGCTCTCTGCACACAGCAGTGTTCGTTACTGCTTGAGCAGAGGCCACAGAGGGTTTGCTGCAGTTCTGCACTGCATGCATTGCTCCTCTATCCAGTGATCACTGCATCATCGTTTTACACACACCTTGCCATAGCCTACGACAGACACGCCACTGAGTTTGGTGTAGGGACACAGCTCTCAGTTAGGTTTAAATTAATCAAAAGCAAGTTTTAAAGCAAAGGCAACTTCCCTTCTTCATCAGAGGAGAGGAGCAAACACCCAGATGAGAGCTCCTGTGTCACAGACCTTGGTCAAAGCCACACTGGTAGTGTCTGGGAATAACCATAGCCACTCGTATTACAATCCATGTTCTCTTGGATTTCGTTTTCCTCTCTTTACCTTCTGAGGCTTTGTTTCATCTCACCCATTAGAAGCTGCAGACAGGCCCTTGATAGCAAAGATTTAACACACAGTGAGACCCACTGCATTTCCCCAGACACTGCCGGTGCCTGTGCAGTGCAGTGCAGGTGAGGTCGGGACTGCGGAGGGGAGCAGCAGCAGTGAGGAGCACTGAGTTGGTCCAGGCATCCACCTGGGAACAACCGTCCCGGCTCTCTCCTCTCTCAGGGCACACACCTTCAGGCTGACTTTGGGATGGGCAGGATCCTGACAGCCCAGGATCCTAGGGCAAAGGGTGAGACTTTGGGATGGGCAGGATCCTGACAGCCCAGGATCCTAGGGCAAAGGGTGAGAATTGCTCTGTCTGCTCCATATCAGCTTGAAATTGCAGGCTTATCCCTCATCCTTCCTCCTCACCGCCCGTCCCTGCCCCACGCACACGGCTGCACGAGGACATATGCTCTGGACTGAGCTCTCCGTGGCTTGGAGAGAAAAGCTGTGCCAGGTATGGCAGGGTCTGACGGCGCCATTGCTGAAGGCATCCTCAACTCAAGTGCCGGACACGGCGATGTGAAAACAATGCTGCAGAGGCACACGGTTTCACAAGCACGAGGGGTGTTAAACTGAATAATCCCAACAAGGGATAAGGCCAGCGTGGGACAGGCTGGGAGAGTGCAGAACGCCGGGCACGCACGCAGGAGCGGCACACATCCAGTGCGCATGCGCTGACCCGGCGTGTGCTCTGCCCGCAGTGCCTCCCATGCACATCCCACCAGCTGCACTGCGGGACGGGACTCCCAGGTGAAAACTGGAAACAAAGGAGAATTCATCACCTGTTCTTTGTTTCTCCTCTTCAATATGCATTTGACTAGCTATTGTCCCAGGGTGAGGGGCACCAAAGAACGCTATGCCAAACAGCTCTGTGTTCTGAGCAATTTAAAAAGTTAGACCACTGTACTGCTTAGAGCTGGGGGTCACCTACAAGCTCGTCATTCCTCTACGTGTTTTGCACATTAACAAAAAATTAGTGTATGAGTATTGACCGGGATAAAGGAAAACGCATGAAAATTAGACCTTTATGCACAAGTTGACCTCACTTTCAATAAAATGTCCATTGACACTCACTTTCAAACTTTTGCCACAGCCAGAACAAAGCTGTTGGTCCCACCCCACACCAGGCAGACCTGCCAGCCGTGCTCATTTTAGCAGGAGGCTGTGGACTTCTCCAGGGCTCCCGGAGAAGCACCTGTCCTGGGAAGGGTGAGCCTCTCCCCACAGCTGCAGCCCAGGGAGAGAGAACAGCTGCTCCAGCAGGGAGATGCTGGGCCTTGAGCCGGCTGCAGAGCCGAGCCATCAGCCGGCACCACGCTGTCTCCAGGACACGTCACGGACGGCTCTCGCTCTGCTGCGCTGGGCTGTCAGCGCTTGCCCTCCCTTCCCAGCGTCAGCCCTTTCACACATCTCTGAGTCACCACTGGAAAGCACATCTTACACGCAAGGCTGGGCAAGCATTTCCCTGCTGTTCAGTGAATGGGGGGTTCCCTGCTTTTTTCTGTATTTCTTTTTTTTGAGGGCACATTATGGGACACAGATATGGGTCTGCATAGACACCAGCTTCTTGATGATTTTCAGTGATGTTAACCTTGACCATAACCTCAGTGCATAAAATTGAGGTGTGCGTAACTTCTAATTTTTCAGGAAGGTACATCTTCACATCACCAGTCTATTTTTCTAAACACTTGTCACAGCAAATCTGCATCGAAAGCAGAAGAGTAGCCAGAAGTCAGTGAAAACAAAGTTAATTGCTGCAGCCATTAAGCACTGGAAAACAGAGCCCTGTGTAAGTGAGAAGTCTCAGATTCAGGATTATCAGCATTAGGATCAAGCTGAGAATTTGTGAGTGGGAGGCAAACTACAAAAAGCAACATTAATCAGCCCAGATTCTGACTGGAATGCGATGATAAATAAGAACACTAATCATCAGCTGTGAGGTAGGAACAACAAAAATATAAAGGCAAGCCTACATCTACTGTTAGAATACTTGAGAAAACTTTAACAGCCTGATACATCTCCAAAAATAACGTGCACAGGTGTGTCTGGAATAACAGAGAGGACTTTCAATGTAATAAACTGTGATAAACTGATAACGTAATTACCAGCATTTATTCAGCAATCAGAGCTGTTGTCAAACATTGATGCTCTGTTTTTTTCAGAAGCTTGACAAAGAGATTGCCAGGCTTCACAGGGAAGTGAAACAAGATTTATACAATTTAATCCAAATTCTTCTGTCTTCTCTAGTGCTTGATCAGGATAAACAAGAACTGTTGTGTACTGCACACACTGCTAACAGATCCACGCGTTCTGAAGAAAACACTTCCCTGAAGCCCACAGCATAGCCCTCTGCCTGAGCAATAAATCTAACCCTGTCTATTGAGGGTCTGCCTGCCTTAAGTGTATGTTCAAAATGCTGTTTCTTCTTTTTCCTCCATTCACCAGAAGACCTATCCATGGGTCTGTGACCAACAGGTTCAGTAGATCTAAATTTGGGATTAATAATAATAGGAAAGGTGAAGGAGTAAACAAACACCAGATTTTTGCTCAAAAGTTTTACAAACACTGGATGAATCAGAATCCCGACCCTGGTGACCACTAAGTCCAAAACCCCAAATCCGTTTCCTCTTTCACAGCCTGCTTGCTGGCGGGGCAGGGCAAGGAGCAGAAAAGCCATTGACGCTGCGCGCGCACGCACGCTGCTCAGCGGTAACTAAAGCATCCCCGTGCTACCAGCACTGAGTTCAGCACAGACCCCAAACCTAGCACCATGCCAGATACTGTGAATAAAATCAACTCGCTCCCAGCCGAAACCAGCACAGACATCTTCGCTGAGGCTGGGGACGTGCCCTCTCCACCCGGAGCGCTCCCTGTGTGCAAAGACATGGGGGCAGGTACAACCCCCTCGGCCTCCCCAGAGGGGCAGTGCCGGTGATGTTAGAGCCGTGTGAGACTCTCCGCCGGCCAGGCGGCCACCCTCCTCACCCCAAGAGAGCTCTGTGCCTCTGGAAGGCCACCAGCGCACTTTGCCGTCCCCAGCAGAGGCCCCATCCCGTCCCAAGCTGCAGGTGGAGGGAGAGAGGGAGCAAGCAGGCAGAGAACGCACAGACTCAGTGCACGTGGGAAACATGCAGGGCTGGCCGGGTGCGAGGGAGGCACAGACACCTCACCCCACAGGACAGCTGCACCTTTCCCAGGCTCATCTTCCCCAGGGCACTTCACACCAAGCAGGGCCAAAGCGGAGGAGCTTGTGATCCCCTCGAGCCCAAGCACCTCAAGCGCAGGCCGCCCCCTCCTCTCCCAGGCAGCTGCACTGGGGCTGGGGGTGCTGGGGGGGCCGCGGGGCTGGACACCCCCTGCCCAGCGGCGCCAGGTGCAGGGGAGCACCACGCAGCCCAGCCTGCAGAGCTTTACCCCTCCTCTCGCACCACCGCTGCGGAGGACAAGGGGTTTGGGGAAACAGCAGTTTAACTTTCTGGGGTAGCGAAGAAAAGTGAAAACCCGGGGCAGCGCAGAGCCGGTGATGGCTGGGAGGAACTGTTGCTGGCAAGACATGACTGAAACTGCAAAAGCGCAAATCTGCTTCATAGGAAATGGTACGATCCAATGATTTACGAATAAGAAAAGGCTGTTTCCATAGCAACAAAAAGCAAGAGAAAAAATAGTCAATAAAAATTCCAACATTCTCTTCCATGTTAAACCAATTTTCTCCAAATCTAGACCAGCAGTAAACTGGTTAGTACCAGAGAAGGCAGAATGCTGGTACAGTGAGTATTCTTCCCTTAACAAATATTTCTGTGGATGCACATCTCATGAAGCAGAAATAGGATATTTGCCAGCCCAATCAACCAAAAATATGCCTTACTTATTAATAATACATTGATTTGCATAGTCATAAGCAGGTATATAGTTATTTTTATTATTCTGGTAGGAGATAAATTGAAAATATACACATGGATTAACAAAGAAACATAATCTCTCCAGCAGCTCTATATTTATCACTTCCTAAAAGCGTCTTGCAAAAAAATGTAGATTTTGGGGGGGACTTGGATATAAAACCGATATAATATTTAACTAATGCCTGTAGTTAAAAGCAATACCCGAGTAGTCCACTCAAGGACTTATTTTAATTTCTATGCATGCATCATCTCCAGCACAGCTATAGTACACCCAGCACATGGCAAAATCATCTTTGGCCTATTTCTGTTCGGTTATTAATTTATTATTATGACAACCAGAGAAGCAGTTTGAGTTCACAACCCTCCAAAATTGGATGGAAAGGAGAATCAGGAAAGAAAGAAAGGGAAAACTCATGGGTTGGGATAAAAACAGCTTAAGAGAACAACAGAAGAAAAGAAAATAGAGAGAGAAAACAAAACCAAAACATCTGTAAGCACACAACTCACCACACCACAGCTCAGGGGGATCCTGGCACCCAGCTCCCTCCCCAGCAGCCAAACCTGCCCCTCAGCCCCAGCCCCACTTTATCCCCTGAGCAGGATGGCCCTGGGATGGC
>WHYT01017331.1:218600-250514 GCA_009806455.1 Tetrax tetrax
CAAATGCCTTGCACAAGTCCAGGTAGATTATGTCCGTTGCCCGTCCCTTGTCCACCGATGCTGTTACCCCGTCATAGAAGGCCACCAAATTGGTCAGGCACGATCTGCCCTTGGTGAAGCCATGCTGGCTGTCACCGACCACCTCCTTGCTCTCCATGTGCCTTAGCATGTTTTTATTACTACATTTTGTTAGCATGTAGTAATAAATACGGGAAGTCCCTTCAGAAACAGGTCTCTGTTGCCTGCTTGTCTCCTCCCAGGGACAGCTTTCTTTTGGGAGACAAAACCGATGGAGGCGGTTGTGCAGGGCAGGCTCTTGTGCTGATCCAGCGCTGGTCTTCAGCTGGCGCAGGTGAACAATGCTCCTCTGGAGTTCCCAGTCATGCACCCTATAAACACACCAACATTTCTGAGGAAGGACAAAAATGGAGGTGTGACAAGTGCTGACTTTCCATTCCAGATGCTTCTCAAAGAACCTGAAAAAGCTCTAAACTGGGATGAGACTCTCCACTTATAGGAACTGTTTTCACCTTTGCAGCAACAAACCACACATGACATCTGCTACAGGGTAGTGAAACCCTGTTTTTTATTTTAAAGAAGAAATCTAGAGAAGTCTCAGAGAGAAGGTTCAAGGACTATTAGAAGTTAATTGTTTTCTGTTCTTGTCTGATAACGGCAAATGGGGAAAAAAAAGATATTGAACACAAAACCTCAGATAAGAAAAGCTTCCGTTACTGTGCACATACCCATAATTTTCCTTGAGAACAATCTGGAATTCGTACACTTTTCTTTACTTGAGCCATAACTGTGTTTCAAATATGGATGATTTATCTATTCCCCTTTCTGTTCTTCTGTTGTATTTGGTTATATATGTGAGAATAAAAATAAGGTGCTCCATGGAGTCTGAGAGAGTAGAAGTTGTATGGTACCCTGCAGAGATAACTCCTTATCCTCATCAACTGTTATCTAAATGGAGAGCAGTAAATCTTAATCTGTTTTCAGGGAGCCACACACTGCACATTTTTTAGAACAGGTGTGAGATTTATCTGATTCAGCAACATCATTATTAATGGGAGTAGGAAATAGCAGCAAATGTGCCTATCCATTGGTCCTCTGCTGGTATCTCACAGATGTTGTCAGATGGCACGATGGAGACATTCCCCAGAGGTCTTTTTCAGAAAGAAACAAAATCACATGAAAAAAGAGAAATCATCGTTACAAGCTCAGAGCAGGACAGGCACTGACAAGCCGCAGCGCTGCTGAACGCCCTGCGGGAAGAGCTGTGGAATGCGACCCCAGCGCGTCCCACGCTCTGCGCGCAGCGACATGGGGAGCTCTGCTGGGATGGATGTCTGTTCAACCTTAACTACAAACCAAAGTTGGCTGTTGGGAAGGGAGGGCAGAAGTATGAACGCGAAGCTCTCCCTAGGCTATAGTGTAGGAAAAGCTCATATTTAAAAGCACTTCTTTAACCTGAGAAAGCCGGTGTGCAGGTAGATCGCTGGAGTTCGATGGGGCAGCTTTTGCTGAAGGTGAACTTATCCAACGCTACCATTCGTCTGAGCCTCACCCGGGTGCGTCCCTTCCCCTGCCCCAGGCGGGAGCCAGTGCCCTGCTCAGGCGTCCAGGCGGCTGGTGCTGGGCCCCAGCTGGTGGCCGGCCACCCAGAAACGGCAGAAATGCCTGGTGCTCCACACGCGTGAGCTGTGCTCGCTGCCTGCTCCAGCCTCAGTCACTCCTCCGGGAGAGTACACACCTCCAGCTTGTCCAGACAGGAATGATGGAGGGATGCAGGGAGGGAGCACACACTTCTGCAACTGCTGTGTGGCATCAGGCTGAACACAGGTTTCTGCCATCTGTCTTTTCCTTTTAGTGGCCTCCAAAGCACTGCTAACTCCTCTTTAGGGTGAACACGCGAAACACCAGATGCCAGCAGCCCTGAAGCCTGCGTTCAGCACAACCCCTCTGGTCCCCATCAGATGCTCTTCACAGAGTATTTCTCCCAGTCAAGGAGCTGCCCCCTTTGTAAAGGCCACTAGTACATATTTTGGTAATCTCTGGTTCATCTGGGTTTTGGCTGTAAACAAACGATGCTTTCTCAGTAGAAGGTACGTTCAGCCGAGCCCACAAGGAAGTTGGTGCAACGCAGAGCCCCAGGCTAGAAGGGCCAGCATGCTAACGGCTGCTTGTGACCAAGCCCCTGGCATTGCCCCAGGTCAGGTAGTGCCCACACAGCCGGGATTCCCTCAAGCCTAAGCAGGTTGTGTTGAGAACGAAGAGTGAATAAAAACATGTGACCGCTAGAATATTGCACCATTTTTCCTAAATGAACAGATGTCTTCTGGAGAAGGTGTTCGTCCATCAGTGCTTTCTGCCCATGACTTCTCCAGAAGCGTGGAGGTCTGGCTGCAGTGAGTGCAGTGCCACAAGGTTCTGCACCTTCCGGTTCGTCTGCTGCAGGAGCATTGGGCTTGATGTTGTTCCTTTCCTGGGACTCTCCTGGTCCCTCAAAATGTCCCTTCCCCACTACGGTCTCCATGACCTTCATGGAGTGGGTCAGCATATTCTCTGTGGCTGGACCAAGTGAGGCTTTCTTCCATTCTATTTTTTTATGGCTCACATATCCAGTATTTGTTCTGAAAGTCTCCGCTTATATACACATAGTATATTTGATATATAAACCCATATAAATACCACTGGCATATAATGAGGCACTGAAATTAATACAGACTATGCGCTTAGTGCTGCTGGATCATATTTAATCAAAACTCCAATTTTACTGGTGATAAGGAAGAAATCTTTATTGATGGAGACATAAAATATGAAAAACTGCCTCTCATAAGGAAGCATTAAAAACTAATTCACAGCAAAATCTAGCTTAGGAAATGTATTGCAATAAGAAAAGGAGGGGGGGGGAGGAGAGAAAGAAAGACAGATAAAAGGAGAGAGAAAGGGAGGGAGCATGAGAGGTAGAAACGTGCATAGATTTACAATGTGCTGCGGAAAAAATATTCTCTGCTCCTCTGTAGCACAGTGTTGTACAGTATTTGCTCCTAAAGCAGGTCTGTAGTGACAGCAGAGCCGAAGGAGCAGGTCACAATGAATAATTCATTGACTGCATCGCCCCTCTCTCTGCTCACTTGTTTGCAGCCCGGCGGTGCCTTTGGCCCAGGATCTGCAGAAGCGGCGTGGGGAGGGGATCGCCTCAACGTGCCGAGCAGAGCGCGGGCAGCATCTGAGAGATCCGGGACGGCGTACAATCTTGTGAAGTTTGGTTTGTGGCATTATTATCACTCCAGTGAGTAGCTGCACACATCCTTGCAGCAGCTTCCAGCCCATCACTCTCAGTATTCCCTGTAAGGGCATGCCAGGACAGGGGCATTCCACAGAAAAGCAGCGGGGCTGGGAATGCTCCACTTTAACCGAATCACCTCCACACCCACTGCAACACCAGCCAGGCAGCTGGGAGAAGATTTGGGGGCTGGTGAAGCCTCAAGCAGATGCCTTGGATGGAGAATTATCATCTGAAATGACTTACCATGCTGGAAATGGCAGTGTGCAGTAGCATAATGAGCTATGATGTTGGACTAGGCAGACGGGTGCCAATTTTCCACCTCAAGGCAGGCAACAACCTGACTCTGAAATTGCATTTGCGCCCATTTTCGTTACCTGTTCCCTACTCAGTGCTGAAGGTTTTTGTCTTCGCGGTCACAGCAGTGGCGCTCAGCTGGGAACTAAATGTAATGAAACAGGGGAAGGCAAGGAAAGGTCAGCTTGAAGGCGTGCAAAACATGCTGGGCTGGGATGATGGTGGGAGAGGCAGTGTTATCCCTGCAGCTGGACTGACGAGAGCTGGAAGCAGCCAGCCCTGGCGCAGCCGTTGTGACTTGGCTGGTGTCTCCCTGCCCCTGGCACGAGTGCCTAGCCCGTCCAGCTGCAGGCTGAGAGCCACGACAAGGGGCTCGCACGCCCTCTCAGAGGCACCTCTTTAACTCAGCCATCCAGCTGAAAACTGGGCGTTTGGTCCTAGAACAGACCAGCAGCCCTGTGCCAAGGGAGGAAAATGCAGACTGCGGGATCCAGTGCTCATTGTTCCCCAAGGCTGCTCAGGAAGCAGGGGAGACAGAATTCCTGCAGCACGGATGTCCTGCTTTCACCAAACATTGCGGCGGGGCTGTTGGTGTTGGACATGTGTGGGCAGATGGCTCAGGCTGGTAGAGGCTGGCGCAGTTGAGGTAAGGGAAGGTTCCTGGAAGCGCACAGGGCCGTCGGTGCTGCGAGCGTGCAGCAGTGTCGGGGCCGTGTGCGCTGGCAGCACGCCTGCAGACACAGCTTACATCAGGCTGTGTCTGGAGACTTGTCCTTAACTTACCATTACCACTGCTATGTGTTCTTCAGGTTATTCTGTGGGGCTGTTTCTGCTTTAGCTCTAATGTTTGCTGTGCTG
Source organism: Tetrax tetrax (assembly GCA_009806455.1). NCBI lineage: Eukaryota > Metazoa > Chordata > Aves > Otidiformes > Otididae > Tetrax > Tetrax tetrax. The sequence goes on from WHYT01017331.1 coordinate 223,048, forward strand.
GAATTCTGCTGCTGTACACCTCTCTGCAATGGTATCTAATGGAGCAGGCGAGACTAGTTATCATGCACTCCATCTCATCTAAAACTCACATTCTTACAGTACTGTTATCTGCCCTTTGCCTCTGCAAACAGCCTGAGCTGCCCAGGCAGCGCCCAGTGTGCTAACGACATGAGCAGCCGATGAACTAGACAGTCCTGTCCCCGCTCGGCACGGGGTGGCACACCGGGGCAGGAGCACACCATGCCAACAAGGGCAGTTGCCAGCCTTCATCAAGACAATGCCAGTGTCAGTGGTTCCCCCTCACAGCCCTTAGTTCTAAGCTTTCTACAAGATTTAATTCTCACCAAGTTGCAAGCTAAGGAGATAAAGGAGGAGAGGGGATGCTGAAGCCATTTGGGAGTGGAGCAAGGGCAGGGAATAGGCCTTGCACTTACCACCCCTGGAGAGCAGCACCCTAGGGATGCCAGGGCACACAGGGGTAACCTCCACCGGATTTCCCTTCGCAGCCGTGGTGGGACGCTGTCACGTCCAGCTTTGAAGTGTCGGCATCAGTCTGCCCGCGGGGCCAGCCACAGCTGCTGCCATGCGGTTTGAATGGGAAAAGGCACCCGGAGCCACGCCCCAGGCTGTGCACCTTCCTCATCCTAGAGCGAGTATGGAATCTTCTCTGAACTTTTCCATGACAGAGCACATCGTATAAAACATTGATTTCCATAGAAATGTCCAGTCAAGATACTGGAGGTGTTAGTGACTCTATATTCTAATAAACTAGAAGATTAACTTCACACTGGTAGCAGGGAAGAATGCGTTGTGCATAGCAACAGGGAAGCTGGATGGAATATGCTGATGAAAACAATGAATTCCTGGGTGGATTCAGTAGAAGCCAGTCCATTGCCAGAGCAGACCACAAGCAGTTTGACCTAACAAAAATACAGCCATTGTCCTCTCACCAGCATGCGAGACACGTGCCCGAGGACAGGCGCTGCTCCCTGCAGCTTCCAGCGGTGGCCGCGTTCCACACAAGCACTCACTTGAAAGAATTTGTGGCAAGCTGCTTGCAGGACTATTTTCTCAAGAAATTTCACCTTTGAAGTAAATATGTAAAATGCCAGAATGTTTTTTTAAATAGCAGTAACAAGAAAGCATTCTAATTCTGTTAGAAATCACACCTGCTCAATGCAATCTGACACTTACTTTCTCCATGCTGCGCAGATGAACCCGAGGCAGCATCATTTCTCCTCCACTCACTTTTGCTCTGGATGCACTGAGTGGGATCCACCTGTCCCGAGGCAGTTAATGAGTTCGTTAAACAGTACATCATGCCAGGACAGGCTTCTGCTTTGCAGTCTTGGAAGAACTCTGGCATGCTGAAAGGTTTTCCACAGTTTATTCACTGTACTTATCTACCCAACAATTATATCCTCTGACTTACAAACACACTTTTCATCTCAGCCACCTTTCAGAGGACAAAGTGTCTTGTAGGATGGTGTCACTGAATCCTGCACAGTTGGTGATGGTTTCACAACAGGTCAGGTCTTTATTTGGGAGATTAGGTGCCTTAAGTACTTCAGCACCTTGCTACTTCCCAGAGCAAACAGAGATTGGATTCTGGTCCCCCAGCCCTACGCCCACCTCCCACATCAGCCTGGCTGTGTTTTCTTATGGTTCAAGGCACTGATTTCATTCAACAATGACTTTTGTTAAGAGTTACTTGCAGTATCTCACAGCTTTTGCTTTGGCTTTACCAATGGCTCAGAATTTTTTTGCATGTACCAGCACATTTATTAATATTCACTCTTTTACAAATTGTAGCATCTGTGACTTCTAGAGGTAGAAGCAGTGTCACCAGCTCAGACTACATCTCCCACTAAATAATTTAAAACAATCAGTGATGAGCATTAGTCATTTACATCAAATGATGCTAAAGCCTCCTCTGTATCAAAGAGCCCGTCAAAGTGAGCTGCTCTGGCTTTTCAGACACACAAGAACAGAGACAAGCCTTGGCAGCCGACAGCCGCAGGGACAACTCCGCACCTCACAGCCTGCCGCTGGCTCTGAGCGCAGAGGCACCCGCAAACCCAGGCGAGCTGAGGTGACTGCTCCTCACCCGACAGCACGCCCAGAGAGGCAAAGCACGGCTGGACCATCCACCACGGGTGGCAGCGGCCTCCGGAGCAGGGCTCGGCTCCCGCGGGATGGGAGGTCACAGAGTACAGCCCTGTGCCGCAGGAGAGTGTCGGTGGACCCTGCAGCAGGCAGCTCTGAAGGGCCAGGAGCTGAGGAAACTGGCAGGTCTTTAAGGACAACACCCTTCAAGTGCGAGGTCAGCCTCAGCTAGGCGTGGGCTGAGCTATGCAGGGACCTGCAGGCTGCGAGGGGCCGCAGTGCCCTGGTGACACAGGATGGAGCACAGCACATGCCCTGCCTGTGCACCGGGACCCCAAGCACGGAAGCGTTTGGGAAACCTCCTTTCTAAGCTCAGGACGTGGTCCAGGCCCACTGCCCCGCCAGCTCGTAGCTCCCTCCCCACCAGTCCAGGAATGAATGGCAAGTACCTTCCCCTGGTGTTATGGCAGTCAGGTCCCCCCAAAAAAACAAAATAGGTTGCAGTTGCCAACATGGGCCACCACTGGGTTCATATTTTCCCCCAGGTGAGATTACTCATCAAATTTCACCTGAATTTTCTCCTGCCTAAAGCCCAAGTTAGAAAATGTAAGCCTGAAAACCACCTCTTTCTAATGATGGAGAAGAGCTCCCACGGCATCCTCACCTTGTGGAACCAGAGGCGTCCCAGTATGGTCTGACAGATTTCTGGACTGCTGCTGGCCTCCTGAGCTGCTGTCTGACACTGAAGGTGAAAAGCATTCTATGAAACCAGCGAACTGGCCAGCTGAGAAGTTGTAAAGGACTGGAAGGTTTTGGGGGTATGAAGAAAATATCTCTTCATTTTTTTAAATTATTATTACAAATGTTGACCAACTGTAACCACTAACATGGCAAGGCCCAGTTGAGGATATTATAAACTAATAATACTAACATGTTTTCCTTGTCTATAGGATAACAATTGAAAAATATTGACTGAAAGTACAATAAGAGTTGCTTACCTTTTGCTGGCTGTTCCTCTAGTTTTGAACCCAGTTAACAAACAGTTAATCAACCTGTCAATTAGTGTGCCCAAAGAAACACATTTTTCCTCTTTTGGCTGAAATTTGAAAATTTGTATTTTCCAGCACACATCAACCCCTGAACAGAGAACATGTGTGTTCTACTGCATTTTGCCTCAGAGTAGATCATTACAGCAACCAAAGCCATTTATTCTTGTTTACTAGTTTTTGGCAGACAAATTTTCCTCAACATTAAACATTTACAGGCCACAGGAGGCAGATGTTAGCAGTGACTTCAGACCTTTTTATGATACCAAAAAAGTGGGCAAGTGCACTTCTGAGCATCCTTGAGGGTTTTCCTCACGCAGCGCAGGGGACGGGTCCCAGGCGGGGAGCGGGGGCTGATGCAAGAGAAGGGGCAGAGCAACGAGGTTGTGCAGGCTGCGCACCACCCACCCCGATGGTGCCCACCATCTTCGCAGGAGGATGCAACATTGATTTTGCACATTTGTGTGATCCCTTTCAGATGTCAGACAGAGTGTCAGCAGCTGCGAGAGAGGGCGATGAACGAGCAGCAAGCGATCTCAGACCACAGGCGAGGCGAGGTCAGCAGGGAGAGGGGAGCCTTTGGCTTTGGAGCGGCTTCTTGCAGGAAAACGTTGTGATTACTGTCTATCAGCTGGCAAAAAGGTGTGAGATAAACAAGCCATGAGGTAAAGCCATTTAATTAAAGCTAAAATGCAGTGGCATTAGTACAGGAGCTCTGGTATAAAAACTTCTCATTGCTTTTGGCTATTCTGCAATGCACAGAAGGGTAACACAGCTTGCAGAGACGTGTATTACATCATAGCCATAAAGGTGATGCATTACAGCACAGCCAGGCATTTTAACAGACCTTACTAGTTCTTTCCTGAACACTGAACTTTTGTTATTAGTATGACTTTTAAACCCATGTTCAACATACATTTTTAACTTGTATTTTCTAAACAAGTGAAGGAGTAATCATCAAATTATCCGCTTGTTGTGAGACTCAAGCCAATAATACTTGGAAGCCAAATAAATTGACAGTAATTAGGAGCTTGCATGCTTCCAAACATATGTGCCAATGTGGCTGTGTGTCTGATCCTCTGGTGGGGCGCAGGGCCAGTGACCACCGTCGTGAGGACTGGGATGCACAAAGGACCAGCACCGTGCTGCCAGGCCAGTGCTGCCACAGGCTGTGCGGCACACTAAGAGGGCAGCTACCTGCATGATGTAGCAGATGTGCCAGGTAACTGGTAGAAATGTTCTGGGATAGAATTTAGATGATTATACTTTTTCCAGGATATTTGCCTGATAGAAAGGCTCGTCTGTATATTTTCCTCTTTGTAGTTTACATTTAACATATAAAATGGGAATATAAATGGGCTTTGGAATTGTAATAATAATCTCCTGCTTCAGGCTACAATGATTAAAACATGAAAGATAAAGAAATGATGAAAGTAATAAGCACTCAGCAAATCCAGTTATTCATCTGCCCTTGACACATGAGCACCTGCGATTAACACATGGATTCATGACGACTCTAACTGACCAGCGTCAGTTATATCAGCTGATATTTGTCCTCTGGAAAAGAAAAACACAGGAAAAAAATCTTTTAGTAATTTTAAGTGAATCCTGCCCGCTTGGGAATCACTGATGATAACACATACGTTTTCCAGGAAATTATTGTAATTTCAGAGGCTTTCTGCTCTCACAGGAGTACACAACAGAGCTGTGCACAGGCTGAGCTGGCAGTGCCTGGCGGTGCAAGCACTGGCAATAAAACAAACCTGAAAAGCAAGCAGTGTACCTGTGGTGACTGAACCCTTCAATAATATTAAATTAGTGTTCAGGAAATAAATGAAAATGTTGTCCTATTAATACAAGTCAAAAAAGTATTTGTGTAGTGACCTCAAATTCCAGCAAACACTCCCAGATTTTTTTTAATTATACCCAAAGTTATGCCAATAAAACCTCACCGAAGCCACGTTGGCCTCTACTCAGAAGCTGTTCAAACGTGAAAAGAAGCCTCCTAGTAAAAGCCCAAGCCTCCTAGTAAAAGCCCAAGCCTCCTAGTAAAAGCCCAAGTCAAGGGATCTCTTCCACTTTCAGAGGACATTTATCATGGTTTGATGCTAACTACTTCATAATAAAGGCACTTCTAAGAAGAAAAGACATTTCAATATTCTGCTGACTGTAACATAAGAGACACTTTCTCAGAAATTTTTGCTGATAAGTAACAAGGCCAAACCTACCCCAGCTGCATTTCCCTGTTTGTGAATTCCATTCTTCAACAATGAATTTTGTATTCTTTGTTTCTTCCCTGACAGACTGGGACCACGATTGAGAGCCAGCAATGCTTTTGTAAGTAACGTATTCAACAGCTGACAGGCAGAAACAATTGTGGATGTATTGGTTGTTCCTCTTTTCAAACATTGATTTTTGTCTCATTATTGAAATAACCAAGCACCGTTATGTGTCTCAACACCCACGCTCTCTGGACGAAGCCCCTGCTGACCCAGCACCCAGCACCACATGGCAGCCAGCAGCAGGAGCAGAGACCTTCACCTCACACTCACCTGCAAGTTCCTCCCAGCTGTGCTTCTACATAGGAACACAAGGAGATGGTATTCAAAAATAAACTCCATGAAATGAAGCCAGTTCTCCTAACTCATATTCCTAAAACACAAACACTGAAATGAGAAGTATTTTACGTAGCACTTCATCACTTCATGGGCTTTCCTTGAATTCAGAATTTCTTTGTAGAAACACCATGTCATACAGTGATGGGACCTGTAGGCTTTCTGCAAGTTGATAAGTAGCACCTCGTAACAAAATAGATATGAAGTCATTGAGTGTTGAGAATTAAGAAATAATAGCAAGAAAGTTGAATGAAAAGGGTTGTGGTTTAGCCCACTCAGCAGCTAAAACACCACACAGTCGCTCGCTCACTCACTCACTCCTCCCTCACAGCCCCCCTCTCAGGGGGATGAGTAGCAGAATCAAGAAAGAAAAGAAGGCAAAACTCAGATTGGGATAAAAACAGCTTAAGAGAACAACAGAGAAAATAAAAACAGAGAGGGAAAACAAAACCAATATCAGAACATCTGTAAGGACACAACTCACAGCACAGCAGCTCAGGGGGATCCTGGGGCCCAGCTCCCTCCCCAGCAGCCAAACCTGCCCCTCAGCCCCAGCCCCACTTTATCCCCTGAGCAGGATGGCCCTGGGATGGCCCAGCCCTGGGGCTCATCTGGGTAATTAGCTGTCCCAGCTGTGGGCTAATGAGTAACCTATCCCAGCTGTGTGCCCAGCCCCAGCTCCTCTCCCAGCTCTGGTGAGAATTAACCCTGTCCCAGCCAGAACCATGACAAGCAGTCAGAGGTCTACTCACAGAAATAAGAATTAACAGTGAGATTTTTTTGGCAAAGTGCTACACAAGGGCCTCAGTTTTCAAATTCACCAACTCTTTAGTTGTTCCTTCTTTGTGACAAAATTTCTTTCTGAGTAACATATTGAAAGAATAAGTTTTGACAGTTCCTCATGGATGATAGAAGAGTGAGTAGAGACATGTTTATGAATTTCTCTTCCATCAGCACTTTCAAGTCTATGAAAGTTCAGTGTATTAGCATAAGGCTTATGCTTACAGTTTTTTTCTTTTCTTACATAATACGAAAGGAAAACAGTGTCCTGAAAACATATACCCAGTTATAAGCATACACTTCAATATGTGCTTGATGTGTATTAGGAAGAATGGGGAAAGCTGTGGTGAAGAAAAACTATTATAAGATAAAATGGCTGGTAAATGCCACATCCATTTCAGAAGAATGTTGTGGCAGCTGTTACATATTGAAACTAATAACCCGTTTGCTGTTAAGAATTCTGTCCAAAGCTTTTACTTGCAAGCTAGGAAGGGCATAAAGATTAATGACAAGCAAAACTGGCACCAGCTCTGGGATGGAGATGTTTGCACATAGGTGTTAGACCTCTTCTTCCCTGCACGTCTGCACTGGACTCCTCAATAGATTTGCCTTTGTTCTGCCTTTACTCTGGTTGAGTATGCAGTAGTAATCTTTTCTTCCACGTCTGCATGGGGAAGGAAAGAGAACCAGAAACGAGGAAGAAATGCACCCACTTAGTTCTGTATCTCTGGAAAGAAAATATGAGTCTGAAATCTGGCAAAGGGTTTTGAAAGAGTGTGAAATGTGTAGTCTGTACCTGGCAATTCATTGTCTTTGCATTATTACCTACAAAAGACAGACTGACTCGATGAACAACCATCCGCGTGTTGTCTGCAGAGCTCCACCACTGGAGGAACGTATAACGCGAGATCCCACAGAGACATCTCTCTGCTTTTGCATTTTGTTCTTTGGATTCTTCTTTTGGATTTTAAGACCAAAGAGGGCCATTAAATCATTTTGTCTAATGGACTGAGTAACTTAAGCCAGAGAATTTCAATTACGATATTTGCATGATCCCAGCAGCTTGTTTGACTGAAGCGTTCCTTTCAGATGGGTATCTACTCTTGCTTTGGAGCCTTCAGGAGGTACAAATTTATTGTTTCCCTCAGAATGACTGCCAGAAGTTAATATTCATCAGAGTTGAAAGTCAGTGCCTTTTTTCACTCTTGAATGTCATGAGCAATCTCATTATGCCCTTTGCTTTCATTTGAGATTCTCCTGCCGCCACAGTAGCGATACCTTCCTTTTTTCTCAGTAAATGCTCGTGTCTGTGGCAGCTACGGGTTTAGCTTTCTCTCATCCAGCCATGGTGTTTCTTTCCTGTGCTCAACAGTATGAGATTCCACGTGTGCATCTAGGAAGCTGCGGGATAAGCATTGCAATTTGCACACATGGCTGCGTTAACTAGCCAGCATCGATGCCCAGCTCATTCCAGTCCTCCCAGAGTTCCTCCTTTAGCCCAACCAGATGGGTCATCTCTAGTGCAGCTTACACTTTGGTCTGACCTGACCACACTGGCCGTTTTCCCCCACTAGCTTGTGAGAACTGTATTCATTAACACCACTAAGATCTGCATCCTTCTCTTCCATGAAGCATTGAAATCATGGAATGGTGGAGGTTGGAAGAGGCCTCTGGAGGTCATCTGGTCCAGCCCCATTGCTACAGGAGAGTGACCCAGAGCAGCTTGCTCAGGACTGTGTGCAGTTGAGTGTTTAATATCTCCAAAGACAGAGACACCACAACTGCTCTGAGCAACCTGTGCCTGTGTTTGACCACCCTGACAATAGAAAACCCCACCAAACACAAAACAGGACTTGTGGCATTCAACTAGTTACGATGCGTGAGCCGGCAGCCACAGCTGAGGCTGGCTGGTGACACCAAGATGGGGACCACTCGTACGAGGCAGAGACAGTAAATTGCGATCGGCAGCCGCTGGATGCAGTAAGTCTCATGCCGGGGTTATTACAGACCCGGAGGAGCCATCCTTTACCCTTTAACTCCCAGAGCTGCACAGACAGCTATGCTCTCGTGCTGCCTCTTCAAATGCACACGTGAAAATCAGACCCAGTCATTTGAAAATGCCATTTATCTTCCATGCATGTCTCTATAGAAACTTTTAAACACCAGTGTTATGACTATCAGCATGTTAAAGAAATCACTGTTTCAGACTTGGAAATTGCTTTCTTGCCTGCCAACAAGTGTTTGGCAAGATGAATTACTGGAACTTAGTCTGCTGGAAAAGATGCTTTTGCCGATAGAGACAATCCAGACTGCTTTACAGAAAACTGATCCATCTTGTTAGAATTCTGTGAAGAAAATTCCCTGTTCTCCCAGCAGTGACAACATTCACTACAAAGCTTTCCTTTTTTATCTGCAGTTCTTTCTCTGTGCTTTGTAAACTCTCACAGTGTTCTGTCTGCCTGCCCTGGAGTGATACTATGCACCTTGTGGAAATTAATGTTCCCATATTTAAAAAAAATAAATAATAAAAATTCATTGCACTTCTGTTATGCAAAACCTGTAGCTTATACAGGGCCCTAAACAGTTTCCAAGAAGATCATCACCCTTTGTTCACTAGGGCGAATCCTATAGCAGGATTTTCCTGAAAGGACAGGAGGATGGATGAGTCTCATACTGAGGCTTCTGAAGCTCCTTTTAAACTGGTTTTGTGTGCAGTATAAAATCTCAGCTTCCCCTCAGCTGCTGCATAGCATATCGTAGTCTCTCCCCCTCTTTGGCGTGCTAGAAGAAGGTTTGACCAAAGAGTCAGAGGCACAAGCATGAAAGCACAACTCAAGCAATGTGTCTCAGTGAAGGAACATCAGGGCGAGACATTTGAAAAAAGCTCTTTAAGCCGACTCACCTCTCCTTATACCCGAGCCGCAGGAGGTACCCAGCTGTGACACCGCTGTGAGGAGAGGCTACTGAAGTCACTGTCTGCCGCTGGCCTCAGGAGCCAGGGTAAAGCTGTGGTTCGCACCAGCTGCTGAGACAGGCCAGCATTTCAGAGGTCTAAGCTTCAGCGGCAAGGTGCCTTTTTTATGAAGCCAAGTAAGTAAGCTCATGAAACACAGAAATTGGTGCTGCTCTCCAAGTGAATGTTGAGAGTGATTTTTTGTGATTTAGCCCCAGCCAGGAGCTAAACACTATGCAGCCACTCGCTTACCCCCCAGGCAGGAGAGAAAATACAATGGAGCCTTGCTGTCCTGGGGGTGGCTGAGCACCCGCCTGCCCATGGGAAGCAGTGAATGAATTCCTGATTTTGCTCTGCTTGTGCGTGCAGCTTCTGCTTTACCTGTTAAAGTGTCTTTATCCCAACCCATCAGTTTTCTCACTTTTGTCACCCCAATTCTCTCCCTATCCCAGAGGGGTGAGTGAGTGAGCGGCTGGGTGGGCTGAGCTGCCCACTGGGGTGAAACAGCAGCAGATGCAGCAGTCTTGAAGTGAAACTGTGCTGTTTCCTGGACAAAAACGGGATATGGGCTCCTCTTCTCTTTACCATGGAAAGGGGGATGCAGAACTGGCTGCATGAGCTGACTCTTTTGCCAAAATAACCAATGCCACTTTCCCTGTAAAAATCATTGATGACTTGAGCAGTGGCAAGAAAGTAAGCTGCTTTTCTTCTTTTATGTTCTTTTCAAGACAAGTTCTTTAACAATATGTAATTTAGTAAACATTAAATTTTATCTTCCTTTGTAACTACCAAGGCCCCTAGTTAAAACAATCTCATACGTTTTTTGCACTGAGAAATTTTTTCCAGAGGCAACATAAGCAAATGTCATGAAATAAGAAAATCTGGGTCTCTTTAGATTTGTAATAATGGGTACTTCTATAAGAAAAGGAAAACAACATAATTTTACAATGTGTGTGACACTGTTCCTGCTCCTGTTCCTTTCATGGCTGACTGATGATGCAATTGAACAATGAAGCATGTGTTACAAATTTTGAAATTAAATATACTATCTGAAATTTGTTTCTGAAAGAGAATTGGGTATTTAAGTTACACTTTATGTTCCTAAATATTCACTCTAGTCCACTAAAGCAAAATCAAAGGTAGTCAAAATATCCTGAAGCAATCTTTTATTCTGGTTCTAAATGTGTGTTTGTTAGAGCTTCTAGATAGGACTGGATTTATTTTCTGATTTATTTTCCACGATCATGAAACATAGACTTAACACTACTGATATTTTTTGAAGTATTTTATATTTAATGTTGTAAATAAGTTTATAGACTTTAGTATAAATTGTGACTCACTTCCCAAAGAATTTGTAAAAGTCTACACTGTCAACAGTAGTGGTTGTTAAAAAAGAACGTCGTCATCCTTTATCACCATGGAAATGCAAAATTTAAAGCAGCCATGTACTTCAACTTAAATGAAAAGGGTTTTCACTCACTTCCCTAAGGTTGTGTGAGATCTTCCCCAGAGCTGGGGCTTCCAACAGAAACGTGTGGGAGTGAATGGAGCTCCACCAGTTTTGATGTTTAATTGACAGAATTAGGAAGAATACTTCTCTCTCGGCTTTTAAATCCTGTTAGCTGTTGTACCTGGCTCTGCCAGCCCATGCTGATCTCAGCGGGAAGCCACAATCGTGCAGTCTGAGCGCTCACTGTGCAGCTCCCCAGCCCAGAAAGCCTGCTGCGAAACAGCACCCACTCTCCAGCAGCGTGCCTGGAGGGGCAAGGCAGAAATGGGGCAGGAGGCCGGATGGAGTAAGAGGGAAGAAGGCACCCCGTTCAGTCTGCGGGGCTGGAGATGGTCCTGCAAGGCCAGGGAGGCCCACCAAGGCCCCACTGAAATAACGCCAATATGAAATCTCTGACAGACGCTGGTAGGAGCTCGTACCATCCCACCGGCACAGGCGGAACAACCACCAGCTCAGCAGCCTCACTGCAGCCAAACCTGCAGACGAAGATCCAGTCGCTTCTGCGTTACTCTTCTATCTTCTTCTTTGGCTGATTCTTTCATGGCTCAGAAATATTTTTTCAAGATTTTCAGCTAAGAAGAAACCACACAATTGATATGCAGGGGGTGTGGAATACTTCCCTGGTTGTGAGGGCTGTCTTTATAAAAAACATTTTGAAATGCTGAGAGTGGCATGTGTCACAGCATCTGCCAACCTCTCCATTTGCTGCAATGTCAGTCCCTGCCCAAAGGAGAGCTAGTGAGGCACACAGCCCAGACCTGAGCGCAGGGACCTGCAGCTGCTTCTCGAGGGGCAGGTGCCAAAAAGATGCCATGTCACGGGTCAAGCCCTATAAGCAAGGATCTTTGATGCCATTTCAGCTCAAACCTCACTGAGAAAACAGCTCTGAGCAGCAGCAGCTAGCGGAGCTTTGATCCACCGGCGACCTGCCCCAGGACAGTTCAGCATGGGCCAGGTAAGGCACGGTGATGTTTCTATGGCCAGTCTAAAATCACAGGAGGGTTTGGGTGGGAAGGGACCGTTAAAGCCCACCCAGCCCAACACCCCTGCCAGGAGCAGGGACATCTCCAACCGGATCAGGTTGCTCAAAGCCCCATCCAGCCTGGCCTGGAATGTTCCCAGGGATGGAGCATCCACCACGTCTCTGGGCAACCTCGTCCAGAGCTCCACCACCCTCAGTGTAAAAATTTCTTCCTTTACATATAGAATTTTATAGCAGTGATGTGGTTTTATACTAAACTCAAGAATATGCTTCCATGGCTCTGGTGAAAATTCTCCAGTTTAGATTTCACAGGATCAGGTAGGAGAATGAATCACTTTGAACTCTACAGTTGTGATTGATTGTGTGGAATCTCTTAAATGAGAAATACCTCTGTCTTCTCACATGTATGAAGTTTTACACCCAGAGTGCAGGACAGGTCCAATTCTACGTGTAGAAATAATTAATTAGTAAAGCGCACTCATTCTGCGGTGGTTCTGTGTCCAGTTGTCCCAAGGAATGGATATCAAAAGATAAAATATGAGACTGGAAAGTCATTCAGACTCCTGATGCAAGTCATGCCATGCATCAGAACATTTATGGAACCAGAATATCCACAAATAAAATTTAATTTCTTAAATACTTCTAATCAACTACAAACCTTGGTGCACGTGAAAACATATAATTTCTTTTTTTTTTTAATTGCTGTATCTTTTGTAGCAAATACACGTGGGTGTTTTGTGGGGTTTTTTTTCCCTTTGCAGTGTGCTTTCAAAAATAAAATTTCTACACTTTTATGACAGTTTAAAACACATTATGTTATAGATTTTGCTCTTCTTTTAAAGATAGTTTCATTACTTTCTATGAAAATGTTTTATCTTGGAATTAGAAAATGTGTAGCCCAAGGACAACTGCAGATAAGCTACTCAGTAGAAACTGTATAGTAAAACTGTCTACCAACAAAATTAGGTCCCTTAAAACACTCCAGACTGGGGCATGCATGATTTACAACACTTGCTATTTTCTTCACTTAGATAAAGCACTGCCTAATCTCACCAATTCTGGGACCTCACAAAACTCCTGAGTCACACAGAACCTTGCCTATATGGAGGTGTCTTGGTATCAAAGATGCAAGTAGAAGACCTGAAAACACCCTTGAGCCCAAATTATAGGGGTGGAGAATGTGGAAACTGTCAGAGAGGAACAGGCATAGCTATATCTAGAGACGTATTTGCTATTATCATATTTTTTTCTCTAAGCATCTAAGCTTTTTCTGTCTGGAGCTTATCACTGCTGTCCAATCTGCCATGCATTATTAAACATATGGCACACTTTGTCCTTAAATGGCAGAGCCATCTTAGTGGGTGGTATGATTTCTGCTAGGGCCAACTCTTGCTCTGTATTCATTGCTTACTTCCTCCGTTCCACTCTAACCTGGCAATTACTGAAACTTCGCTGAGACTCCATCCATAAACGCTGCTTCTTGCTGGGATGGGCACATGCCCAGAACAGTTTCCACTTCAGTGTCCTGGCACCAAACCCCTGGTCACAGTCAGGGTATGGACACTTGAACTCAAACAAAAATGATTCTTAAAAGCCTGTGGTAAATTCAAATTTACAAGCAGGGTAAGCTTGAGGCAAAAGGCCTTGCTACTTCTTTCTAAATGTGGGTTTCCCTACTCATGCCATCTTTGTCTCCTGTTGACCATAGCACCAGTTTGGACAATAGCCAGTAACAACACCTCCAAAAGGATGAAGAGACAGCACTGTCTTGGCACGAGGGTCCTTTCTGCTACCTTCAGCTGTCTGCAGCCAGGGCTCTGCTTGGGCACCTTCAGCAGCTGCAGGAAAGAGCAGACAGGTCCACTGGAGTTCCACCTCGCCACTCTCAGCTCACAGACGGTGGATTTCTTCCAGCTGCTGCAGCCACAGGCTGCCCCTCACCAGGAAGCTCCCTGGGGCTGGGCACATCGCCCTGCCAGGGCACTGACATTGGCCTTGGCCAGCAGCCCCAGGCCGTCCGCGAGCACGGCCGCCCCGCGCATAGAGGGCTACGGGTGGTGCTGCCTGGGCCCCTGGCACAGCGGCTGTGCCTCCAGGAGCTGGCACCACTGCTGAGCGCTGGGCACGGTCCCTCGGGCGCTGAGCACCCGGCCACGGCCACGGCCACGGCACTGCGGCGTGGGCACAAGGCAGTGCTGGTGGAGCCAAGGCTCTCGCGGGGGCTGCAGGCACAGCGACGGGAGAGCGAGAGCTGCCGAGCAGAGCGGGAACGGAGAGCCAGGGAGGTAAAATGGGCAGGGAGGGAGTGTGGGCTGTGGAGCTCAAGGGACTCACCCCTTATCAGCCCCATGATCATCAAGGTCAGGCACTGCAACACCGGGGCTCCAACGGGACCACCGTGCCAGAGCACCTACTTCTTCCGCCCCACAGCCCCGGCCCTTGAGCGGGGATGGACCAAACAATAACAAAGCGGGCAGGCGGGTCTCCGAACCCCCATCACCTCCTGAGCCCCACAACCCCCACATGGGTTGGGTGTGCTGTAACAGCCAAACACTGCAAAAGCATCCCCTGCTCTCTGCTCAGCTTTGGCAGGCAGGAATTCTTATAACTTTGTGCACAGGGCAGGCAAGGGAATCATTTCAGCGTCAGGAGAGGACTATGTGTCAGTGAGGCTGTCTGGAAGGCCATACTAGAGTGTCTTTAGAATTATTCAGGGCCTAAATTAGGTCACAGCCAACTACTCACTGCACAGTGGAGACCTTGGTGCTGCAGAATGGCTGAGCCTCTGGAGAGAAAAGCCAGAATTCAGATGATGTATCACTGCCTGTGTCCCATGTGGCCATTTATCTCCAGTTAAGACATGAATAATGCCATGAAAGGTTTTTTTTTGCTGACTAGCACAATTTCTTCACCTTCCCATCCCGAAGTCTGCTAATTTTGCTCCAACTATGTGAGCAAGGAGGGTATTTTGGGGCTGGCAAGATTCAGGAGTTAGTTCTGCTTGCCCAGAAGGCAACAAGTCTGGAAACACTCAAGGCCAGGTTGGATGAGGCTCTGAGCAACCTGATCTGGCTGGAGATGTCCCTGCTCCTTGCAGGGGGGTAGGACTAGATGACCTTTGAAGGTCCCTTGCAATCCTAACCATTCTATGATTCTATGTCAAAAGCTCTTGTGTTGCTCTTTCACCCTTTTCTACGCTGTTCTAATTTGGATCTCTATTTTTTTCCCTGTTTCTGATTTCCATGCCAACAGACCCACAGACAGATCTTTGCAAATGTTTTCCTGCAATTTTCTCTTACAGATGAATGGTGTTTTACTTAGGAAGCAATAAAATGCCATGGGATATATTGTGTGTGGCAGATTGGTTGGGAGTGCATGCACGCATTGTAATCAAGAAAACAAACAAAGAATCCACAAAAAGCCCGCTCTGTTTTTATCTGGTTTCTTCCCATGCCTTTGAACTCAGAGAAATATGGTCTGTTGTGTCCTTGACGCGGTAACTTTCCGGAGGAGATGTTCAGACATTGTCTGTCTGGAATTGTTTCAGCAACTTCTCTTGCTTTTACTTTCATTTTATATGATGCTTTCCAGAAGTCATATTTTTATGTCTTCTCAGAAATCCAGTTCTCCTGTAATAGAAAATCTTTCACCAAACCAGCTCTTTGTTTCAGCCAGCTGTTTTATTATGCATTCTCATTTGTTCTCTTTATACAAATGGAAGAAACATGAAATGAAAATTGTAAAGCTGACAAATACCAGCTATCACAGTACAGATTAAGAGCATCACAACAACTTATTTTTCACAATGAGTGCTGAGGCAATAAAGAGTAAATTTAAACTAACTAGTGGGAAATGTGCTCTGTATCTTCTCTTTTCTGACCTTAAACCATTGTCAGAGAAATAAGCAGAGGCCATGCCCATCCTCCTTTCACTAAAGAAAGACCACAACTGTTTTTCTGGGTAAGCGCTCCGACCACAGCCGCAGTCTGTGGTGTATTAAAACACAAAGGTCCCTGCTCAGATACTGACCACTGTCACGTAACCTCCACTTACCATGGCTCCACGCAGCCCCCTGACTGTTGTCCTTGCTGTGCCATGGAGACCTCAGGGAGGGGCACTCTTCACCCTCTGGAAATTATCAATGGTGCCTTCAGTCTCCTTACTTTTTGGATAGCCAGCTCAACACCTTTTTTCCCCTGCAATATCCACATCTTCATTTCTTCTGATAGGCTTTGGATTGGTTTGCCATGGTTGGTTAACTCATGAGAACAATAAATGTTTTAACTGTCTTGGCTGTGAACAGGTCACAGGAGTCGTCCCTCTATGAACCTGGAAAGTCAAAGACTACAGGGTTAGTGAGGAGTTGGTGGGAGAGCGCTTGACAGTAGCTCTGCAATGCAAACACATTTCTAACCCAAGGATGCTTTGCTGTAACTCAGGCAGAGAGGGGACGTGGCCTGGGTTTCTGTAAAGCTGTATTCCCTTTGCAATCAATTTGTGTTCTCTGTGTTTTCCATCAATATATTTGGTTGCACCAAAAATCGTTAAAAGGAAAGCAGAATTTGACTGGCTGAGAAAGAGATAAGCCACCTTTTTTAGCTCTGCTCAGATCAGGGAACAGTGGATGAAATCCACTTTAAAGTGATCTCTTAAAGCCCAGCAGAGTGAAAGCCTTTGTATCTCCAGCAAGATGTTGTTATACTAACAATGTTGATTCAGAACAAAATGCTAACAGTTTCCAATTGTTTGTAGTTGCTTTTCAGCATATCTTTCAAGTGAAAACGACTGTTCAAACAAACCTTGAGGAGGAACAAAGCGAACAGCCGAATGAATAATTAATGAAACCACACTGAGTGTTACAGGTCTTCTGGATGAAGTCGTTTGTTCTTGGAGCCCATGAATTTACGCTTCCAATGTGACTTACTCTGTATTCTTGCAAACAGAGCTGATATTAAATGTGTTTATGCATGTGTGCATGCGTTAGTACATTTTCCTCCCAGCTTATCTTAATTACTGTGTTTATATGACCGCCCTCATGCTAGCATACAAAACAGGAACATTCCTCGGCCATATTCGTGTGACCATGTAGCACTGGATGTGACAAGAGAGTCATGTGAAGAGTAAAGAAGATTTTTTCCCTCTTTTGAACAGAAAAATATTTCTGCCTTATTACTAGATTATTATTGGCTTTTCAGCAAGACAGATGTGGTCATGCAGACTCCTCTTTTCTTCCTTGCTTTGCTGAAAAGTTTCCAAACAGCCGGATCTGAACGAATGATGCTCTTTCCTTGCCAAGTACTACAAGAGCACTAAATTGTGATTTATTATTCTGTCTTCAGGGGCTCAGGAGACAGCAATACACATTCCTGTGTTACAAGAGATCACACGCTAATTAACAGCATTATATATTTATGAACCAATTATCATATTTACACACAACAAGTGCATCCTACATTTAATTATCATTTAAGGTCTCACTTCAATAAGCCTGTGATTGAAGCAAAGCCCAATGTACTCTATTAGCATTTTGCAACTGAAAGTCAAGACATTTGGCCAAGTGTGCTTTGTAGCTTCTTTTTCTGGTGCTATCCATAATATTAGCACGGTTAATGTGTGGCAAAGGGGCTGACTTGCCCTGATTCAATCTCCCCTGGGGCATCGTCCCCAGCCTGCTTTGCACAGACAGTGCTCTCTCACTGCTGGAAACTCTCCATCAGGCACAGGTGACAGAAGTTTCTGTGTGCCCTCCACAAGCCTGGTACACAGAAAACGAATGCCAGGCACCCAGGTACCCTAATATTGCCAATTTAAAAATATCAGCTGTTTAATAAAAGTGCCATTTCCCTCTCTCTCTCTTACCTAGCAGCTATATATAAGGAGGAAAAGGAAAGTAATTATTAACCTTAACTTTCTTTAAATGTGAAGCTGATGCATATATGGGTCACTCTTCTCTTTGGATCAATGAATAAAAGTGCTGAGTGGACAAATGTTATTTGCCTGGCATTTCCACCTTTCAAGACTCGCAGAGATCTCTTAAAGCAGAAGCATATATGTTGTGCATTACCGCAAAGGACTCTTTGGGACAACCCTCTGCTCTGGCCAGTTGTAATGTGTGCCCCTATATTCCCTCGATACCATAATATTTACTCTGAAATAAATAATATTTGCTTCTGCTACTCCTTCTACTGAAATATATTCCGTTACATCTTTGGCAACTCCTGGATAAGGAATGGAGCAACACTTTAATTTTCTGTGTGGCAGACTGTATATTTTAAAAGCTCTGTAAACACGAGCTTTCCAAAGCACAGTCATTGTTCCTGTAGGCATTAATGTTGCAAACCAAGTAATAAGGCCTCAAGCACTAATCCAAAAATTCAGAACCACAAGTTGGTAACAAACAACCCAGAGCCCAAATACCTGTTAGCACTAAAAATAAATCCTGGTTTCTCTGGGATCTCTGTGGAGCTCTGTACCTCCCAACCATAAATATCTTTCCATTTCAGCTCTAAAACTGGTTGCTGTTCAGGCTGCTGTAAGATCGGCTAGGAACCCTCCCTGGTAGAGGGAGCTAGCATGTTCGCAGAGGTTCTGGGTGGTGAGGCCTGGTGAGACCCGCAGAGCAAGCTCTGCTTCCAGAACCTGGCCCGGTAAGTTTTCCCAATTTATTACTCTTAAGTGTTTTCAATTGGATCCACTGAAACAATATAAGTAGAAGAGTGTTTGGTTTGTGTAGAGGGGGTGGGGGCTACAGTTGCTGCTTCTGTAAGAAGCTGCTAGAAGTCGCTCCCCTTTGTCCAGTGGACTCGGCCGGGCCTGGGGCTGACCTGCTGCTGGCCAGGGCCAAACCAATTGGTAGCAGAATGTTCTGTGATCACGCCTCTGCGATAACGTATTTAAGAAGGGGAAAACAGAAAAAAAAAAAAAAAAAGGAGAAGAGCTGAGCAGGGGCACAGAGGGGGAGGTGTGAGCCTTGTGGGCCTTGTGGCCCTTCACCCTCTGGCTCCCGCCGGGCGGTGACTGGGCCCGACTGGGCCCGGCCCGGCTGCAAGAAGTGGAGAGGAGATGGGATGGATGATGTGAAGAGATCCTGAGAGGCGTCTGCCTGCCTGTTGTGAAGGATTTCTGTGAGAGGAACAGCTGCACACACCAAGGTCAGTGAAGAAGGAGGGGGAGCAGTAATGTGGCTCCTGGCCAAGATTCCCCTGCAGCCTGTGGTGACGACCATGGTGGGGCCGGCTGTGCCCCCGCAGCCCGGGGAGCCCTCGGAGGAGCAGAGATCCCCCTGCAGCCAGTGGGAGCCCACGGAGGAGCAGAGATCCCCCTGCAGCCGGTGGGAGGGACCCCACGCTGGGGCAGGGGAGGAATGCAAATTCTTCCCCCAAGGAGGAAGGAGCAGTGTAAAGCGCCGTGTGATGGACTGACTGTAACCCTCGTTCCCTCTTCCACCCTGTGCCGCTTGGGGAGGAAGGAGGTAGAGATAATTTGAAATGAAGTTAAGCCCAGGAAAAGGAGAGGGGTGGGCGGAAGTGTTTTTGTTTTCTTTCTCATTATCTTGCTTTGGTTTTATTAATAATAAGTTGAAATCGTTTTCCCCAAGTCGAGTCTGTTTTGCCCATAACAGAAATGTGAATGATCTCTCCCTGTCCTTATCTCAAATCTCGAGGTTTTTTGTTATAATATCTCTCCCCAATTCCCTCGGAGGGCAGGGAGGGTAAGCAAGAGACTCTGTAGCTTGGTCCCGAGCGGGGCTAAACAAGACACTCACTGTGTGCCGAAGCCAAGGGACCAGGGTCTGCAAGTGGGCTCTATCCCTTGGCATCACTAATGCCATGCCTTATCTTCTGCTTCTCCTCTGTGCCGAGGTGGGCATAGGCTCCAGCTCTGCAGCCAGGCAAGGCTTTGCTTGGCTGGGGAGAGTTCAGGACCAGAGCAGCCGCACAGTGCTCCCAAAAGGCTCCTTAGAAAACTCTAAGGTTTCCACATAGTCTGGCGGAGACATGCTTTGGCTTTAAAATGTCATGCTCTGCAGTAATGGGGGAAAAAAAACAGGGAGGTTATTTTTCTTTCTTTGCCTGTAGGAATTTCCATCAAGCATCCAAGTTAAAATATTGTAATGCTCCTGCATTGCAGAGATAGGAAGAGTAGGGTAAAAAGTTCAGTCATACAGTCTCCTGTTTTCCAAACAGACATGCAAATAAAATATTAAGGATTGTAGCGCGGTGAAAAGGAGTAAGAAGTGTCCAAGTACACAAACTCATTTAGTTTCCTTAAAACGTGTTGGTAAGAAGCAAGGAAAACACATTAGCTGGAGCCACCAAATTCATAAAAAACAGTCCAACAAATCAGTCTGAAATGGATTGCTTTCATAGGAGATAAATCTGAACCTGGGGAGGGACTTTTGTCTTCATTTTCTAATTCATACAGTGCACAGGAGAACAATTTTCCTCTATATACAAAATATCAAGAACAAAACAGGGCATTTTTGAGTTGGCCTTTTTGAAACCTCATGTCTGTATTTACTCATTCTTTTGTAAAATTGGCAGGAGGCTTAGGCATTACCAAAAACCAAAACATTTAATTTATATATATAACAGGAATGGCCTGTGCAATTTTGCAAAAAAAAAAATTGGGAATCTTTTTAAATGTTTTGCTCTGTCCTTTAGCATTTCAGTATCTCTACTACAAAAGTGTACAGGGAAGTTCAAGGCAATAATATCACAAGCTGTATCTCCACAGGAGTCTATTATTTTGTTCTTCCAGCTTCCTTAGAAGTTTTTCATGGCTGTCAACTTCTGCTTAGATCCTTCAGGCGTTTCCCTTCTTCCTCTCTAAGACCACTGCATGTGTCATTTCAAACAGCAGCTTAAACTCCTTCCCTACTACAGCTCTGACCTCCTGGCTTCACTCCCTTCAATTTGCTTCTCCATGTTTTCTAGCAATCCCTTCCGAACTAAAGCCGCAGCTTTTCTGGGCCATTTTACTCTTTCCCCTTTTGCCCCTCGTACACTGGTAGCCCAGGGATGCAGTTTCAATGTCTCACCCTTGCTGTGTGACCTATCCGCTCCTGTAGTCCCAAATGCAAAATGGGAGCAGCTCTCAGTCCACGCAGCGGTCCACTGCTTCTCCCTGGTGCTGTGACAGACAGATCAGAGGGTGCGAGAGCGGCAGAGACATACCAATGACCACCTCATTGTCCTCCACTGTGACTAGGGGCAAAAAGGCCCTTCCCACAAGGAAAAAAGAACGATCTCACAGAGGAGCACTCATGGCAGCACAAGATGGGGGTGAGTATTTCCTCAGTACCTTTCCACATGGAAGCCTCTTTGGTCAGCCGTCCACATGGCTGCATCACAACCTGATGGCTGAGGAAGCTGAAATCTGGACTATGGAGCTTTAATCGGGACATTTAAGGATAGGAAAAAAAGAATCAAACTCTGAAGGACTGTATTAAGAAGACAAGACAGAGCTGATGATTTCTGTTTGATAGTGCTGAGTCGATAACCCGCGTACGAAGGACAGAGCAAGTATTCCTTGTGACACTGTCCTTTTGTGCCTCACCAGTTCCCAGACAAGGCACCTGGTATATTTTTACATTTAAATGCCAGTCTGAGTGTTTTTGTGTAGCGAAACACTTCATACAATAGATCTTCTTCCTGAGATGTCCCGTGTTTCCCTTCCCTACTACAGTTTGATGACACTAATACTCCCACTAACTGGTGGTCCATTCTGCAGGGGTTGTAGTGATGACAGGTATCACTTGTGCCAATCATTCTATGTTGTACTGTAATTAATTACTTTTAAAGCAAATGGACAATGAATTGCCTTAAAGGAAATGAAGAAATTATCTTCAGAATAATTTTCTGAGACTACTCTAGTTTACACAAAAGTCAAATTAAGATGTCGTTAGAATTTATACCTAAAGGGGAATTCTCAGCATGCTTTCAAATTTTCATTATTTGCTGTGATCCGAAGCTTGAAAAAACCCCGAAACTTCCTCCTTAATGATCTTGGTCTTTTCCATTTGACAAACATTGATTTTTCCCTTGTTTGCTACAGCAAAGAAAGAAATTCAAGCTAGTGGCCAAACTTCCTGCATGGTTTTGATCACTCTGAAATCGTCCAGAAAGTCCCCTAACCAGTGAACCAAAACATTTCCCCTGTACGGAGCTTGCCCCTGGGAGACTTCTGACCCCTTGGCTTTCCTGTGGTCCCGCTGCGGGGTCAGCTGCTCCTGCAGCCGCCCGCAGCGCCTGCACTGCCCAGGGCCACGTGGGATGCCCCGTGCAGCAGCTGCAGAAGATCCTGCCCGCACGGTGCGAGGCTGGCAGCGCCTCTGGGCATCCCCTGCGCAGTCAGAGGAGGCATCAGCCCCAAGCGGGACCAGCTCTTGAGTACTGTTGCTGCACGTCCTCGTGGACCTCCCCTGAGCCCCGAAAAGCCCCCCAGCCCCCAGCCTCACTGCAGACTGTGCCCGCTCTCCCTCAGAACAGTGCCGGAGCGGATGCCCTTCAGAAACTGTGAATGCTGTAGGTGTCAAAACACCAACTTGATCCCAGCCCAAGCTTTGGTGCACAAAGACCTTTATCTGTTGCAATTTGTTTTGCTCGGTTTTGAATTGTCGCTGGACTAGGTCTGGAAGTTCCTATAATCCCTGTAAACATCTGATCTCCTGTAGCTGATGCAAAGGTTTTGGCCTTATTGATAACTCTCAGCAAGGAGTTTCACAAGCTACAGTGTGAAACAGTAATTCACTGGGTATGTTTTGTTAAACTTCCTCCCGCCCTTGTTCAGTGGCTGACCTTCTGTTTTCTGTTGCATGATAAAAGGTGTACAGAAACCTACCATTTGATTTCACAACTCTGCTCATTACTTCTTACATTTATCAGGTCTCCCACTTAATCATCTGATCTGAAAATAAATCCAAGCCATCTCAGCCCTGCACACCCTGCAGAATTCTCTCCAAGCATGTAGCAATTCCCAGAACTCACCTCTGAATCCAGCTATTTCACCTGTGTCCTTTTTGAGACACCACGACCTGAATTGAGTGTGTTACTTCAGGTACACATGTAACACTGATTTGGAAGACAGCTTTCCAATACTTCCAGTATTATTTTATCCTGTTCCCTCCGAGTTGTGATGGTGCTTGCTCTTTAGAAAATGGCTACATGTCAAGTCTTTGAGCTTTCCCAGTGATGCAAAGATCGTTCTTTCTGGATTATTACAGTTAATGTAGAACCTAGCCAGGAGTATAAATTGTTCCGATTAATTCGTCTGTGCACATCACTTTGCATGTGTCAAAATGGAATTTTGTCTCTCATCTTGTTATCCATTCACTCCAACATCTTTTTGTACCTTTTGAAGATCGTCACAGGCGCCTCTGGTCGTGATTGACCTAAATAATTTTTGTGCAGTTGGCATTTC
This sequence comes from Tetrax tetrax, assembly GCA_009806455.1. NCBI lineage: Eukaryota > Metazoa > Chordata > Aves > Otidiformes > Otididae > Tetrax > Tetrax tetrax. The sequence continues at coordinate 246,461 of WHYT01017331.1, forward strand.
TTGCCTCTCCTCTATTAATCTTCTCTTGCAAAATACATGTGTGTGCGTTAGTGTGTATGTAAATCAAGCACCTGCATCCTTTGGGAAATTTCGATACATCACTCCCCAGACTTCCTGCAGTGCGGTTACTTTACCCGTCAGTTTCTGGAAAAACTTTTCCTGACATAGTGTAACACCGTGTCTGCCTTTGGGGCTCCGTCAGACTGGTCTCTCATAAGTGACATGTGATCAACTAGTACATTTTCCTCAGTTGTTTCAGCATATAACTGAAATTCTCATTGTTAGCCCACGTGCATGTGTCTCTGGATCAGCAGCTTAACAAAAATTAGCATCATTCCATCTCTGACCTCCGGCCGGGGTGAGTTCAGTCATTCACTAGCTGCAATGTGAAATACAGACCATTAAACAGTCTTCACTGGGCTTCTTGTCATGTGTTGCTCTCTTTGCATTTAAGGCTTTGCTCCGTGTAGCCATACAAATATGCACTTTTTGCCTTCTAGGGACAGCAGATATTTGACAATGAATTTTCAATACCATTTTTGCTGTCTAATCATAAGGCATTTTACTTGTCTTGGCCTAAAAGCACTTACTCCAGTAGAGTCAGATGTCCTCTGACACTGTCCTTTCCGCAGCAAAATGTCGTTGGGAACAGTTCTGCAGACAATTGTGTTGTTATAAATGTCTTTGGAGTCCATTGATGAAGCTTTATGGTGGGTGTTTGGTTGAGTAAGAATTCAGCTCACACACACTTAGCAATGCCCAAAGTTCCAAAATTTCCAGACAAATTTCCTGCATTTCCTGAACTCCCTCTGTGAGCCTGACCTGTGCCCAGAGAGGGGTACGTGTGTGTCGAAGCTCTGCAGCCTTAGCTGCTCACCTGCGTCAGGTGGAAGTCAGGTGGGAGTCACTGTCCGAAAGCCCTACAAAAGGCTCTGGCATGGCGGAGAAGCCTTCCTACCCCTCCTCCTCACGGAGGCGAAGGAAAAATGTTTTAAAAGAGAAGCAGAAGACAATCCCAAAACTTGTTTACTACAAATGCCAGTGAAATCAAAATGGGGAACTGCTAGGCTGATCATGGCAGTGGGATGAAGGAAGATTTTTAGGGACCAGATCCAACTGGCAGAGAGGATTTAAAATCCACTTTGTCTCATGTATTGAGAGAGATCCTGACTTTGCTTTTTACAGACATGTTTTTCAAATCTGGAGCAACTCCAAAATTAGCCAAGGAACTCCTTGACATATTTCTATCCACAGTCAGCCCACCTTTTCCAAGACACGCATGATGAACTGCAGCGGAAGAAGCTGAGGAGCACCGAGCCACCCTCGCCCCCCCGCACATCACAGAGCCAGGACCCGCGCGCAGGCTCAGCTCCAGACACGCACACGGCGCCCGGGGCTGCGAGTGCTCAGTGCTGGCCAGTCTCCACCGGGTTTGGGAGGTGGCGTGGCCACGGCACAGGGGTGATCATCAGGTGGCTCAGAGCAGCACAGGTGCTGCAGCGTGCCCAGCATCCCACCTGCACACCGCTGCACCTGAGCGCCCAAAACGCGCCAGGACCTGTCTGCTGAGCAGAAACGTGAGTGCTGGCGTAAGGCACCGCAACGACTGCTTGCTGTTGCAGATCCACAGGCTGTCGTCAGCAGGACCAAAAATAAGAACTAGCAATAGGCACAGGAGCATACTAATACTCTTCCAGGTGCACAAGGGAATTACCAGTGGCTGCCGGGGCTCCGAGTGAGGAGCTGAGCGAGACGATGTTATGCTGCCTAAAGCAGCGGAGCACCTGCCCCAGTTCAGCCCTTACTGATGAGAACACTGACAAACCAAGTAGTAGGACTGGGACACCGCCACCCAACCACGGCCTTATCTGCACAACAGTTTGTTATGTGAACTGGTTTAACAGATGACCAAAAAAAATGTTTTTTTACTCAGAATTTTCTTTTTATTTTTTCCTGTAGCTGATTCTTCTTTAGATGCCACCCAAAAATTGCAAATTCTGCAACTGAATTTGACATCTCTCTGGAGTGATGTCTTGTTACCAAAGTAATGAGTACTTTTAGTTTGTGTAATTAACCCATGCCATAAGAGAAGTAGTCATTTATTTAACTTTATATATAGCATAAACTCATGTTCATGTAAATTAGGACACACTTTTTCCACTGTCTACATACTGAAAATTTTCACAGGTCAGGTAAATACAGGTCATCCAAACTTCGGTAAGAAGCTAAACCAGCCCGAATTATACTTTACACATTCTTTTTCATTCAAGGAAATTTTTAAAGAAATCATGCAGTTCAAAATGTTTTTAACTAAATATTCAACGTGTCAGTTAAAACATACTTTTAATGCATATTTATATGGCTGAACAAGGGCAGAAAGATGATCCTAGGAGCCAACTCCAAATAACTGCGTTTGTTTTGAATTTGGAAGAGTGGGTGGTGAAGCCTGCTAAGCTCTTGCAAGGAGCCCAGACAAGTCTCCCTAACAAAGTGAGTCGAGCTACGCAGCACCAGGTGCCACCGGGTCGCTTGTGCCTGTCAGCACCCTGGTGCTGCCCACAGCCGCAGTCGCCACAGCGCGCCCCCAGCTCTGGCTGTCCACGCTGCCTCCAAGGAAACAGCTCCCGGAAATCATACCCGAGGGAAGAGGGAAATCGTTCTCCTCTGCAGCGCGGCAGGACTCCTCGTGTGTAAGGCACACTGTTGCATGTTACTGACAAAGGCTGCAGAACAAGTAATGCCAGAAGCGCAGCTCTCTGTGAGGAATATTGTGATGCTGTTGGGTGGGTGGGGTCTAAAATTTTGAACAGTTCAAGAGCGCTTTAAAGAAAATTGATTTTATATATCAAAACCTCAGATTTTAAGTCATTACTGAATAAATAACAAGTGTTGGAAACAATTGTACTGAATTATTCAAAGAAGTATTGATAATTAAATCCTCCTTTTCAAAATAAGTGCTATATAAAAAGGAAAAGAAATCTTCTGTTTTAAAGCTTTTACTATAATTGCTACACATCTCTTAAAATCTAGGTTCTCTTTGGGGATAGGGGCCTACTGATAAAAGCAGGAGAATGACAACCTCCTACACATTTTGGTTCTTACGGTACAAAAGCCTCAGTGTCATAACACCTCCTTGTCAGCTGGGACAGACAGAAAAGAAGGCTTCACTGTGATCCCATCAGAAGCACAGATGCAACTCTCCATGGAGACAGCAGGCACACTGTTCAGAGTGGCTGTTTATCACATTTTGTTTTATAGAATCATAGAATCACAGAACAGTTTGGGTGGGATGGGACCTTTAAAGCCCACCCAGCCCAACCCCCCTGCAAGGAGCGGGGACATCTCCAACCGGATCAGGTTGCTCACAGCCCCATCCAGCCTGGCCTGGAATGTTTCCAGGGATGGGGCATCCACCGCCTCTCTGGGCAACCTGGGACAGTGCTTCACCACCCTTAGCGTAAAAAAAAATAATTCCTTATGTCAAGTCTAAATCTGTCTCCCTCTATTTTAAAGCCATTACCACTTGTCCTATCGCTTCTTTTAGAGACTAATTCTGCACTGTGCTCCTGGGGGCTGCAAGGGTGTAAGGGTGGATTGTGTGTCTTTTCTGTTCCTGCTAAGGCAGAGCTGGCTGTAATGAGCGTGCAGCGTGAACCCCTGTTCCCTCCCGCTCGCGGTGGGTGCCCAGTAGCCTCCTGTCCTTCCAGGGCTGTGAGGCAGAGCTCTGCAGCAGCAGAGAGGCTGAGCAGGTTAAATTGCACACAGAAATACGACAGCTTAGACAAACTGGTCATCTAAAATGTGATAAGAGAATAATAAAGACTTCCTCCTTCCTTTTTTTTTTTTTTTGTGTGTCTGATCATGTTTTCTTTCAAAAAACATCGTAGGAGATCCAGAAATATAAGCTCCTTTTTAATAACACGGCATTTTTCGCTGTCTCATTGAGCACCCCTTTCCCCGAACTCGCCCTACAGAGGCAATTAACGGCTGGTTCCAGACCGCCTGTGGCCATGTCCTCAGCGTCGCACATCAGGCAGACTGTCTAGCAAAGAGG
>WHYT01017331.1:267598-290213 GCA_009806455.1 Tetrax tetrax
GCTGTGAGTTATGTGCTTAAGGAGATTCTGTTTTTGTTTTCCCTGTCTGTTGGTTTGGTTTTTTTTTTTTTTTTTAGCCTGTTGTTCTCTTAAGCTGTTTTTTTTTTTATTCTAACCTGTGAGTTTTGCCTCTCAATTCCCCTCCCCGTCCCACTGTGGGGAGGGGGTGAACTACAAAACACAGGTATCAGGACTGACTGAGTCTTTTAAGGTGCTCAGCTTTTGGTGAATCAAAGCTCAAAGGGTGACAGCAAGCATGTTGTGAGAATAAAGTCCCTTGCAGCTTTATCAGGTGGATATTTGGAAATAGACCCCTGAAAGAAGGGGTCACAGTGTTTGTGGACATTAAAACAAACAGGGAGGAGATCTTTCAGGTGGAAAAGGCACACTTTTAAAGAGAGCTTGAATGAAAATCCTTTGACCCCTAGGATGTACTCAGAATATCCCCACTCTGCTGAGGTGGGCTCAGGGCATCAGATGGTCAGATCTGACATATACCTATGGTATATTGCAAAGGGCACGTGCTTCCTCCATGTTCGCCAAATATTTGTGCAAGATCAGAGTACTATGATAGCTGATTTGATTTTCTAAAAGCTGAGGGTGGTCTGTTAGAGCTGGATGCTTGGTTGGACTGTTGTTGCAGAGGAACTGTGTGTGTGTGTGCACGCTGATGTGCGCACCTATACGTGTGCACACACATAGTGATGCTAAGGTATTCCTCCTGTTGCTGGGAATCAGTGAAATTCTTGCCGAACTCTTCCTGCTCGTTTGTAGATAAAGGTGTTTCCCAAATCTGAATGTGGTGATAGCCATGTAAAGGTTGCAGTTGACTTGAGAGGCCAGAGGCAGTGATAGCATGGTCCGTATGGAAGTTGGGTGCACCTTGACGTACAGAGTGTGCTGGGTTGGTGGGGCCAAACAAGGAAGATATGAGCAGATGGGTGCTGAACTGGAAATGTTCCCACTGTCATTTATGGGAAAAAATTATCAGGAACTCCCAAACTTTAACTGTGGGCAGCGGGTGTCATTTTGCAGGTTTTGTTGTCTCTGTGCTCTGTGAAGTGGGTGTTATTTGTTAAACATTTACATGTTAAAAGTATCTATGTCAATGTCACTTAACTCAGTTGATTTCCTTATTTCCTGCCTTTTCAATGAAATAAAGTAATTATCTACTTTTTCTTTGAAAGATTAAAAGAACAATGAAAAATATATCAAGTAAAGTCTCTAGAGGCTATCTATATGCATCCAGGTTCATAAAACATTAGCCAAAACACCAGTGCTGGCACAAGAGCTTCACACCTCTGACAAGCTAAGGGGTTTGCTAACTAATTTTTCTTCAGGGGAAGAAAGAAAAATAATCATAGCATTTACTGGTATCAAAGCAACTGATTAAAAAATATTTTCTGTATTAGAGTTGACATTTAATTAGCTTAGCTCTGGTGAGTCTGCACTGCCTGTAAAAGAAATCCCTCAGAAGGCTGGATAAAGCCTTTTTATTAATGCTTTTCTGTAATTACAGAATGTATATCTGCAACCATCCTATGTTACTTGAGTAGCAATTACATTGTGTTAAAATGACACTTATTGAGATGGCAGTCAAACCACCATGCAAAAGTGCCAGTAGAACTGTTCCAATAAGTCAAATAACATTTAGCTTCTAAAAAAAAAAAAGTCCAGCCTTGTCCGTATTTTACTAACACAGGAAGACACAGTGCCAACTATGCCGGCTGTAACTTTGTGTGGATCCTCTGGAATAAATTCTCCAGTGAGATCTGAAGTAGACAACAGAAAAAGAGGGGAGTAGCCCGTGGGTTTGCTAGCAAGATGCCGGGCGAGCAGGAGAAATTCCAGGGAGAGCTGCCTGACCCGCAGCATCTGCGCTACCAGGGAGCTGCGCCGAGGATGCTGCGCTGCCACGCCCTGGGGAAGGTGCTGCAGCCCAGGGGCTGCCTGGGCAGAGCAGCGGGGAAGGCACTGGCTGCTACTGGAAGTACCGTCAGTACCGGTTTCAGATGTTTTGTAGTGACTTCAGTCAAAACCATTGGCACTGAATAAAATCAGTGGGAGTGAAATCTATTGTTCTGTTTCAAACCCCTCTGAGGAACAGCACTTTTGACACTTTGAGGTTTTATGAATTCTAGCTCATTTCCACCTGTCTTCTACAAGTCCTGACCAGCTGGAAGTGACAGACACACACGCTGCTGTGTTTTCCATGGAGGAGCCAATATAACTTTAAAGGAATCTAGTAATATATTTACTTTTCTCAAGTATCAAGTGATAGGATGAGAGGAAACAGTCTCAAGTTGTGCCGGGGAGGTTTAGATGGGATTTTAGGAAAAACTTCTTCACTGAAAGGGTTGTCAAGCACTGGAGCAGGCTGCCCAGGGCAGTGGTGGAGTCCCCATCCCTGGAGACATGTAAAAGACGTGTGGATGTGGCACTTGGGGACATGGGTTAGCAGTGGACTTGGCAGTGTTAGGTTCAGGGTTGGACTCAATGGTTTTAAGGGTCAATGATTTTATGACTATGATCGCAGTTTTTAATAGACTGCTTTATAGCTGCGAGCCCAGGGTCTGCAGAGCTGAGTGATACTGACAGCTAACAGATTGGACTGGCTAGAAATCCCTGATTTGGCTTGGCAGGGATGAACAGAAGCTGAATGAGGCTTTATGGAGTACGGGGGGGGGAAGTAAAAACATAAATATGTAATACCTATTCCAAATGAAGGAAGGAAAACGGGTAACAGATTAAACAGCCAGAAAACTGGTGGTCAGAATTCTAGAAAGATCAGTCACAGAATAATGAACTTTGCCAGACTGCTGGAAAGTGGGAAAACATCCTATGTTCACAAGCTCTGTGGTGCTTGCCTCCGACAGACGCCGGGAGGTGAAGTTAGGAGTGTTTCACATGGATGGACAGGGAGCTTGGGTCAGCAAGCACCCAGCAAGTCCCTGCTGCGGGCGCCCCGAGCTGTGCTTACAAACCCGGTCCTGCAGATCGGCGCAGCCTGGGTGACTCGGTGTGTTCGGTGTGTTCGTATCCCAGTGTGGGAGCTGTGATTTAAGACAGGCAGGAGAAGCTGGAAACGTGTGGTCTGGATAACTCCTCGCTACCGGCTCAGCTCCCCCCGCCCTCCGGCAGCAGCCTGGGTCTCTGTCTCCGTTTCAGGCCGGGGCACCCGGGTCAGAAGGAATGCTCCGGCATCGCTTTTTGCGATTGCCTTGCCCTGCTGACACAGAGGAGCCAACCCGCGGGAGCTCACCTTCGCCCTTTTTGGTGACAGCTGAGAAGGGTTTTGGTAAGGTTTGGTGGTTGTGGTTCTCCCTGCTCAATGTCCCACTGCCTCTGCACAGGTATAGGCCTTTCCCTAAACAACCTCTGGACAAAAGGAACCTCTGAAAAATACCTCTGGAGTCTTTTAAGGAGTTCTTGCATTTTCCCACTAGTAGCACTGGTTTTATTCTACACAGTTGAGAACAGCCAGACTTTTTGCTATTGGATCGTGCAAGCTTACTTTTAATTTTTCATGTGCATTTTTTTTTTGCTTCTGACTATATATCAGTCATCCTGAATACTGGGGACAGATGTGGGAAACCATTAGCTCTAGCTAAAAATGCATGCTGTGGAGGTTCTCAGCCTGTATCTGTAGAGCTTTCCCTCTAGAGAGGGAGAAGGCTGTTGGTGTTATGTCATACAGTAAACTACAGTGAATTTAGTGATTTTTTTCATACAAAAAAGTTTAAAAGTTTCTGAGCCAAGAAGGAAAAGGTTATACCCTTTTTATAGTGTGTATTTTCCTAATCTATTGCACAATTTGGAATCTTTAAAGTTGTTTGACAGACCCACTGAATTCCCTTCCCACCGTTAAATTTAAGTCTTCTCAATGGTTTCTGTGTATCAATATTGCCAATGTCTGCGGGTTGGGAGTGTTAAGCAATTAATAGCATGTGAAACTTTGTCACTTGTGATGCTGCAAATGCTAAGCTCTGCCACTGAAATTGCATTTTAAGCAGTTTGAGATTAATGCCATTTGTCGTAAGTGTCCTGCCTTTTAAATGTTAAGTAAAATGTGTTTTCCAGGCGTGCAAAGAAAGGCCAGGAATAAAGGGTTTTACAAGGCTATTGCTAACTGGATTATGCGACAGGATTGCCTTTATCTTTCCTTTACAGTTAAAATACCTCTGACTGTACAAGATTTCTATAGATTGTTCTTAATCCAAAATATGTACACGTGTATTGTACACAGTATATTTTTTATATGTATGTAAAGAAAGCATATAACAATATTGCATAATTCTGTAGTATATACATGTAGTGTTCATTGTATATGCCTGTAAATATATATATTGAATATTTTGCTTTTTGTAGATTCTTAAGGAAAAATCAGGAAACCTCCTCGTGTTCCATTCTGTTCCCCTCTCTCTATCGCAATATCTATCTCAATATCTCTCTTCCTCTAACTTTTTTATTTTTAGTTACGTACAGTATATAAAAAACAGATACACAGAGATAGAAGGGACTGTGAGAAAGATTGCTGAGGTTTTTTCTTAATAGGACATAAATACATTGTAGGCAAGAAAGTATATGAAAGCCCGTGCTTACTGGACTTCTTGCTTTGTCGTATCTGACCTATCTGAAAGCACCACAGGCTACTGCAGACAAATTGGTGATAAAGCTCTGCCATGTAACAGTGAACAGAAAATAAGACCTTGCTCACTGGAGCAGAGTAAAAATGTGATGTCAGCATGCTGGCTGTGACAATTGAAAAAATGGAAGCTGTAAAAATTTCATCACATGGTTTTCTATAGTTTGATTTCTGCTATTGTGCTTCCAAGGAGCAGACAGGCAGCCTGGTTCATTCAGTTCACAGAAGTTCTGTGGCTTCCCAATTTTTGACGGCTAAACTTACCTTTGCTGAAATGAGTACTGAGTGTCTTACGCAGGGACACGAGGACGATGGCTGATTGTCATTTTCCTCTGCTGAAAGGGCCGGCTGGTGAACCCCGGGCTGATTCCCTGTATCCATGCCAGGAATCAGCTTTTACTCTAGAGGGAGGTAGGACACCTGCTAGTGTTGCCCACCTGGGTTATTTGACAGGCAGTGTTTTGTCCTGGTAGGGTGCTGGTAGGGTACTTCCCTGCGCGGCTGTGCTGCCCGCGCGCAGTCAGGGTGTGCTTGTGTGGTGGGGCGGCAGCTCTTCACAATCCAGCCTCTGGTTTCAGAGGGAGGGACGTACCCTGTCCGTGCAGGTGGGCTCAGAAACGGGTCACCCTGTTTCCTCAACTGGGTCGGATGCGTTTTATTTAATGACTTTGTGCAGGGCTTGTGGGCGTGATAGTAGATGCTGAAGTGAATTCTTTTCCATGGATGAGGCCAAACCGTAACACAGCTCCCGAGAGGCGGGTGCGTCACCGTGCGGGCGACTGCGGGTGCTGGCTCGGGCAATGATGGCAGGGCGGCTGTGGCAGGGCTGCAGCCTTTGTCTCTGTTGGAAAGCGAGCTGTGGGTCTGCTGTGTGGGTCTGCGGCCCAGGATCGCTGCAGGCCCCAGCAGCAGCGAAATGCTCGTGAGGCCGTGGCTGTGCTCCCTGCTTGGAGCAGGCTGGGCTGCTGCCCAGAGCGAGGCCGGCGCTGCTCCGGGAGTGGAAGGAGCATCCCTCCATGAGAGATGCTGTCCCACAGGCCCAAGCTCAGTTGCCACCAGCTGCCCAAACAATGTTTCCTTGTGGCAGGGAAAGGCATGGCTGTCCCTTCCGAGCAGCTGGAGACGCTCCAGCAGCGTTGGCGTGCTCACCTTCCCAACGAGGCACAGGACGGCCCACGCCGCCCCGTTTCAGGACTGGTGTCTGCTTTAGGATACTTTGCCTGCACAGAGTTGTCAGTATTCATTAACTAAGTGCTAAGATGTCCCCAAAAGGTGGGTTGTACTGGGAGAATAAACATTTGAAATATTAATAACTACCAGCTAGGAAGCAATTAAAAGTTAATTAAAGGAGAGGCTCAAAACTACTCATTTTTAATAATACTCTTATGCAAAGCAGTGAAAGGAATGCTCCTGCATTGATATGATCGCAGACTGTTTTTCAGAGCTTAAATATTCTAGCAGCTAAATCTGAGTAAAGGCATACTGTGCAAGGACACAGAGGTTTTTTAAAAACATTCCAATCATGTTTCTTAAACAAGGCAGCTGTAACACTTACTTTAAGCAAAGTTAACAACCCAAGTTAATTATCCAAAATGACCCTCAGCAGTTAGGACAAATATTATCTCATCAGCATTCAGTGTTGCAGCTTCAGACCGAAAGAGGAAATGAAATAAGAAACTATGAGCAGATGAGCTAAAAACTGAGCAGTGGAAAGAGATGTGCGTTTTTCTCCCTTGGAGTGAAATTTGTTCCACTATAGATAATCAGTGCAAATCCCATGTGAGTGGCACTGAATTTCATACGCTGCCTTACCAGTACGGGCAGAAGAGAAGCAACTGGCATGTGGATAGTTCAGCAGACACTTCTAGTTCGGTACGTGGAAGATAATAATTTTGCACTGTTGACTCACTCTGTAGGTGAATCACATGCAGTACTGCCATTTTGCGTACGTCCGTTTGGCACCCTGACTGGCCTTGACAGGAACCCTTGTCCCATGGCATCCTCTGACCAAACCTGTGAGCGCGGGGCGGCCCAGCTGCATCCTTGTGTCCAGCACATAGATACAGCCCAAGCTCTCACAGGCGTTGTCTTCTCCTCTAATCTGCTGCTGCTTTTCCCTCCCTGCTGCGTTGTGCCCTTTCATACAGCTTTTTGGGAGCAGCGTAGTCACAGGACATGCTGCATCCCAGTGATGCTCTGAGTTCGCAGTGCTCAAATGCAGGGCTCCCAAAGTCTGGACCCCCACCAGAGAATGCTTCAGGGAATGCGAGCTCCTGAGCTCTGCTTGTGCTGTTACCTGGCCAAGAACCTCAGCCTCTGCCTCCCGGGTCCTCCAAGAGCCTCTGCCAGCTCCCAGACACTCGCAATTATTTCTTTAATGAACTGCTATACAAAATGTTTCAGAGGAGAAAAACTGGCATTATCAGGCAAACAATGTCTTCGGTTTGTGGTTTTTTTTTTTTTCTCCCAGGAAACTGGAAAGCACAATCAAATATTTGTGTAATGACCTAAAACAAAACAATATGGTGATTTGTAACACAATAAACTCCGGATAAAGACAAGCGAATAATGCATCAAATTATGGATCTGTTATTTTTAAATAAGCTGTTATTCTGCTGTAGAGTCTGACACTGCTACTGGGAATTAGTTCTTGGCCATTTTTGTCTCATGAGCTATCTTTTCATGTGAATTAAATTTTAAATTAATTGTACAGAAGGCTAATTTTTTTTTAAAAAACTCTAGTGACTTTATACCTCTTCTGTGTGGTTGTCTGCTGATAGGCTGGATTTTCTGGACTTTGTTGTTATTTGCTGTGGCTCTATAAAGATTTTTTGCATGTAGCCCTTGCAAGTGTTTGCTGTGTCTAATCCTGGTGTTGAGACAACCACAGTTTCAGTGGAAGGTTAGGCACTGTCAGACATATAGTGCTGTTTTTCTTTTCCACTTGGAAACTTTATTAAATGCACCTTGTTCCACCCATTATGAATTGTGGTTTAGGATCAGCAGAATTTCCCTTTACACATGAAAACTGCTTTCCATGAACAACATCTTGGAAACTTGGATCCTGATTTCTCTAGAGCTATTGAAATTCGGTGAGGTGACAGGCGTAGGGTTATTTACATGACCCCCAGCAAAACAAAGATCCTCAGGCTCGGGCCTGAGCCCAGCGGTGCTGCGGGCTCCCTGCGCGCGGGGCAGAGACGGGAGGGACTGCGCTGCTCTCAGCTGGCACCAGAGGAGAGGAGGAAACTCGGCCAGGAGAAGGGTGACAAAACAGTGGGACGAAACAGACCAGCGTGATGCAGCGAGGCAAAAAGCAAAGGGGTTCAGAAAGGGAGTAGCCATGAAGGGAAGCTTAATTAGTATTCATTAAAGCTGATGTTCAAGCTTCATTTCAGGAAACACCTGCAGGGCATTGGAACCCCTGCAGAACCCAGGGCAATGCCCTTCGCGGTGGGGTTTGAGGGATGGTGCTGGGTGCTCAGATCCAGCACACGGCCCTGCTGGGTCCGGGCTCCCGCAAACCTCGCAGGCTCCTCACCGCGGCTCATCCTGGTGCTCAGGAGGGGATCAGGCTCCCTGCATGCTTGTGGCACCCGGTGCCACGCTCCCCGCTCTCAGCTGCAGTGGTGCAGTGCGGAGCTGGCTGCCAGCAGCGTGCGTGCGGGTTCCTCCCGGAGCACATCTGCTCCCAGGTAACCAACTTAAACCACTTAGGCTGAGCATTGAAGCAAAAAAAAAAATCCCACACCTTCTGCCTGTGCACACCAGTTCATGCCCTTTTACCTTTATTGGCGTTTGTTTTGCATAGATAGAACCGCAGCCCCAGACCGCTCACGCTGACACACACCTTGTGCATGCCAAGCACAGCTGCTCCCAGCTGTGATTTCATCCAGAGGTTTTCTACAATATCTGCACAGCAAAATGCTTGTTGTAAGCAGGGTTAAAAGGGTTTGCTGTGGCTTTTTATCCTAAAAGTCAAAACACAAGCCAGCTCAGCTTGCTTTCACAGAAAGCTTCTTCCTACATTTCACTGGCTGAAAGGGAAAGTTTAACCACTTCCAGCTTTTAACTCTTAAAAAGCAAACTGCTTAGCTGAAGTAATTGTGTGAAAACATAAGCAAACAGTTATACTCCCTCAAGAAGCCATTAAACATGACATATTAAGTCAGTAATTTGCATATGGCTGATTGTTTAGTAAACAAACTGTCTCCCAAGAGGATGGTAATTAATCTTTTGCATTGAACCTGTAGATTAGTCTTTCTGGGAATAATGGTAGATGTTGCAAGCAGGTGTGAGTCATGATATCACTTTCTTTGAAATTTAGGATTAAACATGGCAATGAACAAAATTTTAAATGCATTTTTTAAGCTTTGGAAGCATCATATGTTTTAGTAAAAGATTAATTCCTTTTTTTTACTTCAAAATAAAAGTCTTTGGCATTCTTTCTATTAGGCAGATTTTTAAAAAAAATCTAAATTAAACTCAAGAGTGGGATCCACCTACAGGCTGTTGCATGTGTGAATGATTGTAGTGTTGAAAGGGTAAAAGGAGATGTACATTAGATGTACATTGCTGCCTATACAGGGATTAAATGCTTGGTTTGGTGTTACTTTTGTGACTATTACCAGCACGGCTCAAAGCTGGCTGAGGCTGACCCTGTGCACCAGCGCTGCTGCAGAGCACCCTGACACCACGGGGACACCAGTGTCCCTGCTCTGCCCAGTGCCACACACAATGGCACACGGTGCCTGCGGTCCTGAATCCAGGATTTCCTACAGAGATGTAATTCAGAAGGGTAAACCTGACAACCACCTTTTAGCCCAGGCTGCCACCAAGGTTTGTCTGATGACAGGCAGGTCATCTGAGCTGCTTTTATCAGAGTGGGTGGCTGTGGAGACAGCCCTTCATCTCAGAGGGCGCGTCCGGACTGCTGACGTCCCTGCGATGCGCCACTGCAGAGCCAACCCGTGCCACTCTCACACCCAGCCTGGAACAAGCAGCACTCCGTATCCAGCCGTACGGACTCTGCTTAGCTGAACCAAACAGCATCCTCTGCGCTGCGGGCAGTGTCCTTCTGCAGCGGGTCGTGCCCAGCCGAGGCAGCACAGTCTGTCAGGGCCGTGCAGCAGGAGCACAACCTCCTCACTACCTGTACTGGTGTGATACAAGGGTGGAAAAGCAAAGGATTCTGCAAACAGGACACTGCATGACCTAGAATCAGTTACAGTATTTGGCAAACTTACCTCTTTGTCTTGTCAGAGTATTTGGCAGTATTTCACAGAGTCAGTTATTTTCAGTGATAAACTGTCAAAGGAGAAAATAAGGTAGATTACCTTTCTCATTCACTCATTTCAGTCATGCAGAACCTACCTCAGCCACCTGCAGTATACTGGTTTTATTGTGGCATTACACCCATGAGAGCTCTTCCTTGCTTTAGGAGACTGTTGCTGAATTTCTCTGAGTTCGCTGGGATTGTGCATGGCGCGGATGGAGAGCCCCTCTCCTGGCACCCATGCCACCTGCACCAGCAGACCCCGGCCGGCCTCCTGTGGCAGCAGTGCTTGGATCCGCGCGCTGTCCTAGGTTTCTCACATAAGAATTGAAGATAAACATCTAATAAAGTACCAGGAGAAGGTATTTGGTTAAGCAGCTGTTGATTTCTACCACGTGCTTGTCTGCCTCTGCTTCCCAGAGGCAATGTGCATGGTAGCTCTGGGAATCTGCAGAGGGAAAGATACGACAAAAATATCAACTGTTGTAATCCAAACTCTTCAGGCTCCTAGAAAAGTCCTTAAGGTACCACTGCAAGATTACTGTTTATAAAGAAATAACTGCCGGCCTGGAATGGTGGCTGCAATTTTCTATCATTATCTCCAGAAAGATTTTAGACTGTGGATATTTATTATAAATTGTTGGGGTAGCTATTTGTGCAAATAACAAGATTATATCAAATCTACCAAAGTAATTTGTTAACTAATAAAGTTAATTTAAAAAAAAAAAATTAATATTAGGTTGGGAAAGGAAACATGGTGAACTAAAAACCTCACAGTAGTTCAAATATACAGGGGAGTTTCCTTCCTCCTAACAAGGCAGGACAGAAGAGTAAAAGGCTAAGGAATAAGATCTGTAAAAGCACACCGTGTATCTCTGATTCAGGATTGTATGTGATGCGAACAAAAAATCATATTGGAGCTAACTGCAAAATCATGGTGCAAGGCGTCTACTTTCCCACAGTAAGTCTGTCACATCTGTCTTGAGCAGCAGCTCACAATGTCAGCCAAAGCATATACGTTGTCTGTTTTCTCAGAAAATCCCCAAGGAACTGTTGTCGTCTTCTGTTGTCTCTAAATCAGTTTAAAAAATAATCAGACAACACTATCAGGCTCGGGCTGTGCAGTCCCTGCCAGCTCTGCGAGCAGTCACGGGAATGTTTCCCGGTCTCGGTGGCTCTGCGGGGCTGGGTATGACCCACCTGCAGCAGACGCAGCACCGCACCACCCAGGAGAGAGGGAGAGGCGCTCCGTGGGGAAGATGGAAATGAACTGAGTGCTGGTTTGCATTCTGAGCTGGGGAATGAAGAACAGCGCGTTGCAGCCCCAGTGTGGGGGGTTGTAGAGCCACTGCTGTAGCTGCAGGTGTACTTGCATCCGTTCCCTGGTAGCACCGCCTGCCCCTTAGAGGGCCTCAGGCTTCTGCGTCCAGTTGGTGCTTGTTAGCATTCGTAAGGGCTGTTACTTCAGACAGCCAGCTGTGGAGACCACCAGAAGCAGGCGTAGGCAAGGTGCCTGGGAGAGGAAGGGCTCAGCTCTGCTGGAGGCAAGAGCATGGTCAGCAGGCCCCGGCGCAAGCTGGCCCAGCTCCACCAGTGCCACGGAGGAGCAGGGTCTGATGCCCAGCCACGCAGACGGTTCCTGAGGGCAGGACAGAGGGCATGCACACAGCCACAGGCGTGCCACAGCCGTGGGGCTCCCGTGGGGTGCCACAGACTTCCGCAGGGCTTGGCAGTGGTGGCATCCAGCGGATGACACGGCTGAGACTTGCTGTGTGCAGCATGCTGAAGGCACGCCAGATGATGTTGGGCTGACAGGCTGCAAACTGCCCTCTGCCAGGCTGTGACATGCTGTGTGTGATAACCTGTCCTCAGGGTATTTCTCCGTCCCTACTTTAATGGTTTTGGCTGCCACAGTCCATCAAGAGCCTCACCAAGTGCTGTGCAAGGGGGGACCTGCACACAGAAGGGCACCATCAGTCTGCTTCTCCTCTACCTTGTCCATATAAAGAGGATTCTGTCATTAAGTTGTGTGCAATTAGATGAATCTGATGCCTGTTCCAGTTCCCTGGGGGACCAGAGAACAGGAATGATGGGGGAAATCCTATCTGAACCATGAATACAGCAGAAAAGGAAGTCTTTTTATATAGGAATTCAAGTATGTGAACAGTCCTCAATCTCTGTGAGAACACCTTCAACAGAAGCAGCCACTGTCTTCATCATGAAGGGGTAATTAGAGCAAAGACAACAAGCTGTCCTCACATATTTTTGTCAGCTAGCTCCTTCCTTACCTGTGGTAAAGGCACGTAAGTCCCAGTGACCTGAGGCTACGAAGTTCAGCACTGACTCTGTTTCTACAAGACCATGAGGTGTCTCAGATAATAACTGAGAAATATCCTCCCATTCTGGAAGGTGATACACTTCTTCCAGAGCACCTGATGAGTTCTTCAGTCCATGAGGCAACCCAGAGGCTTGACTCAGTTCAGCTCAAGTGGGTCTTTAAAGATAAACATCAACATAAAGAAAGTTAAAAATAAAATGTGAGCAGACTTCACTGAGTGATTAAACACTTTACAATGGTTATACTTAAATTGTCATTTGCTGGTCTCAGATCACATGCTTATGATCCCTTCCCGCTTTCAACGAGCCCCCTTGTGATGAACAGCTGAAGTTAGGGGTTTTCTTGGGACAAGCACCTGTGTTCCTTCTACAGACTGAGACTATAGTCTGTAGACCCGTGGGAACCCACTGCACCTTGCCACGTACTGGAGCTCAGGAGGACCAGAGATGTCTGGGCATCAACCTCTCCTCACACTCCTAGCTGGCCAAACCTACTGTGCCAAGTTCTCTGATGGGTTGCATCTTTTTCTGTTTCCATGAGGAGCCATCAGCAGTACTTCACTTCCTCGGTACTCACCTCCTTATAGAGCTGCTTATGATGGTATGTGGAAGTTGAAATCAAGAGAGTTTTTTGGTTGGCTTTGTTAAGCCACCTGGAGTATCTTTTGCTGAAAGAAAAATTACATTTACTGGCTTTAAAAAAAACTCTGCATAAAGATTCCTTTCCTACATAACTAATCTTTAGGGGTTATGGAAATGGGGGTATAGAGAACAGTTTTCTTGTTCTTATTAGTTTGGTTTTAGCTGAGAAGAAAATATTTCTCCATGCATTTGGGAGAACAAGTCTGCCAGGCATTTCTCTGTTACTACTAAAATATAAATAATGACATTCTGGACCAGTGGAAGTCAGGGGAAATTTTGGTATTGATCTTTTTGATGCTCCAGAGTTTCCATCTGAAGGAGGCCCTGAAGGCTCAGAGGTCTTGCATTGTCGGCTGCTGGAATACAGCCATTAAAGGATGTCTCAAAGATGCCAACATTGTCTTCCTAAATTACAACCCTGTGCATATTTAAACTTTGGCAATTAGTGTAAGGAATCAAAGTAACCTTAATTTGAAGTATTTTAAGTTACCTCATTAGATTCAATATTCATTTCCTCACCTTCTCATCGCAATTGCATTTCCATTTCAAATTTTTATCTCAGTTAATTGTAATCAATTTTATGTTAACATGCTAACATGCTAACAACAAGTATGACCTTGCGGGGTGGCTAGAGCACTTGGAGGTCACTACCGTATGCAAGTCACCCTGCGACAGACTATCGTACCGCGCATGGCCTGCACAAGGGAAGGTACCTATGGAAATGCACAACCTTCTGCAAACTCCCAGGAGAAGAGAGAGTTGCACTCACTGCACTTTGCTCATCTTCTGGTCTTTTAAAGAGCTGTCATGAAAGGAAAGGCTCTTCTAGTTGAATCAGTTGCTGAGGACAGTAGTGGAGCAATAATAACGAAGACAGCATCTTCTTTAGCTCAGTGTGCAGAGTGGTTCACCTGACTTGCACAGATGGAGCTTGCATTTTTAATTCCTTCGCTACTGCCCCGTTTGTACCAAAGCAAAGGGGTCCCTGAGTGTCAGCAAAGACAGTGGTCATGCCAAGCTATACGGCTGTGTTTGCTGCAGCACAAGAGGCTCCGGGGACATCCACTCGTATATTGCATTCAAAATAATCATCCACCAGGCTTATTCTGCCTAGGGAAGAGCTGTCGGTGCAGGGGAGGGGATTGCAAGAGAGAGCAAAAGTCTGAGAGCTGATCTGAGGACAAGCTGCTACAGCAGAATGGATGTGAATTGCAGCTGATTTCTTGTGCCTCCTGCTGCCCCTCACTTGGAGCTTTTCCTTGTATCACTGACCATCACTTGGCCAAGAGCTGTTAGAATTTTCATTTGCACTCTCAAGGCATCCTTTAAAGAGACCCTGGCATCTCTCCAAGCAGAGAAAATGGTATGCTGACATACTAGCAGAATTATCTCTCATTAAAGTCATGATGCCCAGTGCTGTGGAGGAACAGCCCATTTGTGCTACAGCTGAGCCTGGAACCCATCATCCTCCCATCATTCCCGTCCTGAGCTCAGCCTTTGTCAGTTCTCAGCACTGTGGCTGTCAGCAGAGATGATTAGAAACCCTTGTAG
The DNA here is from genome assembly GCA_009806455.1 of Tetrax tetrax. Classification (NCBI taxonomy): domain Eukaryota; kingdom Metazoa; phylum Chordata; class Aves; order Otidiformes; family Otididae; genus Tetrax; species Tetrax tetrax. The sequence goes on from WHYT01017331.1 coordinate 282,049, forward strand.
GAAGGGATCAGGCCAAGCAGGTTGGTTAAACCCTGAAGAACTATGGATAAAAAATGAAGATTATTTAATCTCTGCCTTGCCCTACTCCCTTTTCCCTACATTTCTCAGGAGGTTTTGTTAGGATTCATAAGGCTGATGAGTATTTCCACAGAATGAAGGAGGTCGGGAGCAGACATGGAAAATGGCTTTCAGTCGCAGGTTCTGATCCCATTTCTCTTAACACAGATCTCTGCCATTCCTGCTGGCTTCATCAGAGTTTCTGTAAAGCAGAGAGGCATCCAAGAACAGTCCCTGAGCATTAGAGGACACACGGACTCAGACATTTCCTAAAGAACAGGGGCTGGGGGCAGGGACTGAACAGTCAGTCGTGTCCAAGTCTATAAACTGAAGGAGACTCTGACTGTAATTAAAAGAACCAAATAAAATTATGAGAACTCAGACAAAGTGCTTATAGCTAAAAGCTGTAGGAAATGCACCTCCTGTGGCAGCAAACAATTACTGTTCAATGGCACTGTTCATAGCAACTACTACCAGAAAAAAAGCCCACTAAAACTGAGTTTGGCTTATCTCTGAAAAATGGATAATGTGTTACACTGCAACAGAATGTCAGAATGAACAATTGTTCTCAGCAACCATTAAAAATAAAAATATAAAGTACAATCAGCCTTTGATTGTTAAATCACAAATTAAACTCACACCTTATGAAGACATATGCATAAATAAAATCAGAAATGTTTTAAATTATTAAGTAGTTTAACAGAACCTGCAGTACAAAAAGGGCAGCAGCAAAGGGATTAAAAATGCAAGCTCGAGGTATTCTCTCATGGCTTAGGTTTTAACAAGTGAAACAAAAGTACCATTGATTATAGACCACGTGTCTAGAAGTTGGAAGTCTAGAAGAAGGAAAGAATAAAATGAGATTTCTTGCCACAAATACAAAAATGGCACTAATGACAGTGTTTGCTTTCAGATTTGAAATATTTTTTTTTCTGATGTGAAAATGACACCATCAGAGAAAAATCTCTATAGTCTGTATTTCAAATGAGTTGACAGAGTTGTTCACTGTCAACTGAAGTCATCCAGGTAAGAAAGACAGATGAGGACATTTTTTGTGAGAAAGGATGCATTATTTATAGCCCAAGTACATTATAAACCTACTCATGTTTACATCGTTATAGTTTTCTTGCACGTTAAAAAGTAGTGGAATACCCATGAGAATCCCAGATTGCATTATGAAAAGTAAAGGTGTAGAAATCCACATAAAATGTAAAATAAACTTAGGAAAAACCACAGATCTTAGAGCTGAAAAAGATGACTGAATTTTAACTTGAAACTTTGCGTGAAATATGTAAAATGTAATATATGTGATACCTGAAAAATAATGAATACCCAAGGATTTGAGTATGTGATCTGTCCTGAAAGAGAATCGTTTTCACTAATACCTACATACTGAGAGCAGTAGTGTGCACTGGAGAGTTGATCTTTCACCGGTGCTGAAAAGCTTTGATTTGCACTAGGTAAAGTGTTCAAAATGGTGATCTCTTCAATCTGTCTTGACAGAAAGTTGTTTTCTGTCTCAGCTCCTGGTGACTGGCTGTTAAACCACAACTCTGAGCAATTTGGCCTCACCTGGCATTTGAGAAATTCCTCTAAAGTCACAGAAGCACCAAGCTATGTCTTGCAGTCTCCACTGTAGCAGGGAAATCTGGACCAACGAGAAAAGACAATATAAACTTTTTGGGAAAGAGTTACGCAAAGGAATCTTTCGCAATACTTGAGGAAAATCAGTATAAGAGCTGAATCAAAGGATTGATGAACTGCATTCAGCATAAAGTGGATGAAGAACAGTGTTTGAAACCAGCTTCTTTTCAACTCTTGATATAGCAACAAATTAAAGCCTCAAACCTTATCTCTTTACCTTTAATTTTCAAGGCAAAAGGATAATCCTTCTCTTATCCATGGAGCACTTGTTAGCCTCTGTCTTCAGACAGTTAAGATTTCTTGTCCCTACTGCATCACTTGATGGATCATTCCAGCAATGGTCTACCACTTTTCCATGTGTCACTGTTTCTGAAGGTTTTTATAGAGACATGACAACCACTTGTGACTCTACGTAAAGAGACTAAATATCCAACCCCTTCTATTTTCTTCTAGTAAGATAGTCTTCATTTTCTTCTTAAAGAGAGTGACAGTCATGCTCTAAATTGACCATCAATGAGTGGTGGTCTGTTTAGAGTGACTGAGCACAAGCGGTGAACATTTGCCTAAGAGGTGAAGGCGACTGGCGAGACTCACTGTTTGTGAGCACCATTTCTGCAGGCTCAGAGCTGGAGTGATACCAGAAAAGCACCTCATGAGATGTTTATGCCAAGTTTCTGTTCTCGGGCTCTTAGAGGCAGGTTCTCTGCGTGCGCATCCTTTCTTGCAAACTAGCATTGCATCTCAACAATAATCAGAAAAAAAATGTCTGACACTAAGAAACTTATCTCCATCATCTTATTTTATGCCTCTCCAGATTCCTATGCAGTACCTAAATCTGCAAGGAAGAAATCCCACCAAATATCCTCCCATTCATTCATTTCTTAAAGGCATTTTTAACAGCTTTCCTTTCTTGAAAATCCATCACTGGTAACTACAATGAAGTTAGCACCTTTATATGACTAAACATGAAACAAAGATGGCATTAATATCACAAATAGTTTAATTTGGTCTTTCATGGCAATCCAGTATTCAAATTTATTAGGAATAATATGAAGCAGGAAAATGTGAACTGTTTTTAACATCTAGTGGGCTGGGTAATTGAAGCTTCAAAGCAGAGTTGTGTAATACAGTTTATACTACTGTAGTTTCATCTGAAAATGCCCAGGAAAAAAAAAAATGTCTGGAAAATTTGAAGGTCCCTAAACTTGCAATTTCAGAGTAACAGTTTAGGTAGGGTTTTGCCAAGAGGAACACCGTTTCCTGCATATTTATTGTGCGTGCACAGGGTCACAAGCCATCTGCGTTAAGATGCTTGAGGAAGCAGGGAGATTCGCTAACATCCGTGCCAAGATTGTGTGCTGACCAGATTCCCCAACATGTGACCATACTTTCATTTTTCTGATAAAAAAGAAATCTTGATGAGACTGGTGCAAAGGGATGGTGGCATTGCTTTCTCTACCTGCCATACCTGAGGTAGTATTTACAGCACTCACTCTTGCCAGGGATTGCCCAGAATGTTCTCCTTTAGTTGTCAGCTGTTTTCACTGAAAACAAAGAAACACACTAACAAACACATGAACCAAAAAAAAAAAAAATGAAACCAAGAAAAATACCCCACAACGCTACCATTACACTGTAAAAAGTCAGGAAATTGAAGCAGTTCATGCTGCAGTTCTTTGTGCTATGGATAGGCTGCAGCAGTGGGATAGGATAGCTGCAAACTCCTGTCAGCTCAGCTCTTCTGTGCCGCAAGGCAGGGATTTTAGAAAGGTTGAAACCACCATTTCAAAATTGTTCTTTCTGTGGTGGTTTATTACCAAAGTCAAAACTAACTGTTAGTAAATAGCTTATCTTATTAATTCTGCAACTAATGACTAGAGCCAGGCAGAAAGCTTTGCAGTGGACTCTGTGCTGGAGTAGCAGCTTTGCGCTCCTGATGCGGATGCTTCCTCCAGCAGCTGTTAACTGTGGTCCTTCACCAGCAAGCAATGTTTTGCCACAGATGGAACACGGGCTCAGCAGCAACATGAAGATAAAGACAGAGCTCCTCATTTAGATTGGACATGCTCTGCACGGAGTCCTTGCAAGGAAAAGCTTGATGTGAAGCCCTTACAGAACCTGTATGTCAGGGCCCTGAGGACCTTACTTGCCCTGACGAGACTCCGCTGGGACCCCATGCAGAGTAGCTGCCCATGGCACGAGAGCCCCATTTCAGGTCAGACATGGGAACCCAGGTCCTGCCTGAGCAATGCTGTGAGTGCATCTGAACTCCGTCCTGCCTCTGGCCGTGCCTCCTGGATGGACTCTGGAGCCACAGCGCAGCCTCACCTCCAGTCCTGTCTCCAGCCTGGTTTCCTTTTGCTCCTTGGCTGGGCCCCCTGGATGGACCCTGGACCTGGTCTGCTGCTTGCTGTGCCTGGGGCTGTTCACCAGCCCTGCCACCAGCTCCTGGCTCTGCCAGCTGCGTCAGAGCTGCGTGTGACCTGGGACGGTGAGGGGCTGCCTGCACCAGGGCCACCAGTGGCTCCCGCCCTCGCAGTGAGCAGCCCTGCTCCTGCATCTCCTGGCAGGGTGTTTCTGACAGCACTGCAGCCGCGCGTGGACACATCGTGTAGAGGAGGAACTGTAACGCCTCCCACTTGTCTTTTCTCAGCCTCCCTCTGCAGAGCTCAGAGGCGCCTGTGAGTCCCAAGGGACATCTGCAATTGCTTGTCCAGCCTCCCTTTTGCTCCCGGGTAAATATCCTTGCGGGGAAGTGCCCATCTGTACAACACATGGAAAAGAACGGCCTGTGTTTGCTTGCAACGGGCTCCAGCTAGCTTTCTGTGGTGGTTCTGAGTTTTGTACTGCAGGAGACAGTGAATAGCTCATTCATACAAATTTCTCCATCCATGAAATAACATCCTTCCTGAGACACCCCTTTCCAGATGATTCTCAGCCTGTTACTGTGGTTTTTATGCAGAAGCCATTACAGATATTTGATCATATTTATTGCCTTTCTATGAAGTTTTTCAGCTTAATATATACCTTTTGAGAGAGGAGACCTGCTACATGTGAAATTGCATATGCATTAGTGTATATATAGTGACATGGTTAGTATGAAAATTTTTTTTAAAAAAAAAAGCATACTTTGCAACACAAAGCAAAGTGTTGGTACGTTACTAACTGAAACACCTCTGAAGTGCATGTCAGAAAATTGTGTGAAGGACATCATACACGTGGTACTCTCTGGTTTTTAAATAGCATAATTGTTTAACTTGAAAATAATAATTTCAGATTCGTTTGACACCAGAGCTACAAAAGCTTTTGTATTTAAAGTACTTGTAGAGTTATTTATTAATACGCCTCCAACATTAAGAGGAGTCCTGTAATTGTGCAATACCCCAGCATTATTAGCGTGCAATTGCCGTGGCAATACGACGTTATTAACATGTTTAGCAGAAGAGAAGGGAGCCATCGCAGTGTGACCAAAAGGTCTGCAGGTCTAGGCAGCGGGAACTGACACGGGCCCTTCTTCAGCCGCCCAGTATCGCATCTGCAGAAGTGGGCTTCTCAGCTACTCTGTCGCTGACAAGTGAAGGCTTCAGGGAGGAGTGCCACAGCATTAAACCTGACAGAGGCACTTCAGTCAGCCTCCCCGGAGGTGTGCCCTGGGGCTTTCAGTGGTGCTGCTGCACCTTCCACAAGCGTTTAGGTACCCAAGGACTGTCGTATTGCAAGAAAAAAATACCCGTGTGTTTTAATATCCCAGGTTTTATCAGCAACTGAGTAAGGGCTTCCCAGACTCTGACTTTGGCTGAAGGAAGCTGTGTGTAAGTCCCACTTCAGACATCTCTATCACCTTTCTGCATCAGAGCCTCAGCCCTTGCTGTGCTGAGCAGGGCTACACCAACAGCATCTTCAGCACATCCCAAGCTGTGCCTCTTCGGCTGCTGCTCTTCGTCACTGGGATGCTCCACTGGATCTGGCAGCTTTGGACACTATTGGCCAGGAGCCGGGTGAAACCATGGACTCGATGAAGCCTGTGGATGCCCAGGACTTGAAGAGCACAAGAGGAAAGTGAAGCTGTTTCTGGCAGCATCATCCCTAAAACAAGGAGCAGAACCAGCCCCAAACCAAGGGAAAAAGAGTGCATTCTCTGCACTGATGTCTCTTACCTCGTTCCACACTTGCTTGTGACTTCTCCCGCTGAGCTTCACAGTGGAAGGAAGAGCTGGACATCTTCTAACGCCTGTGTGGGCTAGACTGAGCCCGACCCACGTGGCTATTGCCAGAAGAAAAGCATGTCTGTTGATGATGCTGGAAGCATTCTGCTTATAAATGAGATTTAGGAGCAAGGACAATACAAAAAGTTGTAGGAATCAAAACAAAACAAAAATTCAAAACCCCACTGTGAAATAGCAATGAAAATTTATACAGATAAGCAGCTCTATCTGTGAAATGCAGACCAGTTTTTCAGCTGACAAGTAGGTCATGCTGGCACATCAAAGGAGCTTGAGAAATCCTCTGTCTAGAGGACATTCCTACTAAAAAAGGTGAAACTGCAAACCAAATTGGCTCCAATTACAAAAAATCTTGTAATAAAGGAATACATGTTTTTTTTTTTCTTGTCACTTGTGGTTGGAAAATTTTATAGCACAATTAAAGACTCCACATGTGCCAGTGATTCAGTGAGAACATAACTGGACAGCAGTGCTAAATTCTAAAATTAGTCATTTTAATTTCTGTCACATCAGTAGAAGAGTCCACATGCAGTTGCTGTACCACAGTAATTATTTTGTCCTACTTTGCTTGTAAGAGTTATGAGCTAAGTATTACTGAGTGTAGTGAGGACTGGAAAAAATGTTCAAAGCACTTACACTGCTACTCTCTGGCCTTCATAGAGCTTCAGAGAAGCCTGCTCTCCAGGCGTTTGTTCCTTTCTTACTTGCGCTCACACGGGTTTGTATTTTCTCCCCTAGTGTTTTCCTCAGTTAGGCATTTGAGCTGCTTAAAGCTCTTTGAAGGTGTGAAATAAAGGTCCATCAAGTTCCTGCTGCTGGCAGTTGAATGCCGTCCAAAACAGCAAAGGTTCCAAGCAGTATGTCTTTGCATTACATGTGATTTCATTTTTGCAGCCCAAGTTTATTTAGATAGTATTCACTTTTTCAGTCTATAGTAAAGATACATTTCCCAGATGCAAAAAGCTACCTTTGTCTGGAGAATCACGTATCAAACACTTCGGAACGCTCATGTGAAAAATGAATGTACCCTCTTGAAAGCTTCATATTCTCACGTCCACGTTGTCCCCCCGTGACAGGGCACAGCTGGACCCAATTCTCCTGGGTCAGAGATCAAGCGGGCTTCCCTCTGCCTCCTGGAGAGCCCGGGGGCTGCTCCCCTCCATGTCGCTGAGAGGGCACGGCAAACTCCCCAGGGAGCTGTTGGCGTTTTGGGGCAGTGGTGTTGGACCCACCACCCCAGGCCATGGGTTCAGCAGCTACAGCCCACGCTAACATGTGGTGCTCTTGCAGATGTGTTTGGAGGGGAGGTCATTTCTTTGAAGGCAGGGAGATAGTATTTGGGTTTTATTATTCTTGACATTTGTTTTGATGCAGTTATTTAGCGTGGCTATGAATTTTTATTCCCCAAATTTACCAGAGAACTTATTAAATAAGTAAGCAGGTTTGTTCAGTGGAAAGATGCTGGGTAAAGAAATATGGTGAGGTATTGGTTCCAAATTGCCTGGCCTGTCTACTATTTCTTTCTAAAATACTTCCTACAAAATATACCAGTTTGATGAATTCACACATTCTTTTTTTTTTTTTGGTGAAAAACTGCAGTTTTACTGGACAATACAACCCCCTGTGCAAAACAATGCTGTCGTAGTTCTGCCCTGATCGGGACCAGGCTACGCAGTCTCTCTCCCACTCCCCCCACCCTCCGAAAGAATAGGGGGAGAAATATAAGAAAAAACAGCTCGAGGTTTGAGATAAAGACGGGGAGGAATCCTTAAAGTTACCATCACGGGCAAAACAGACTCGACTTGGGGAAAAACTATTCATTTATTACTAAAACTAGCAGGACAATGAGACAGGGAACAAGATAACCTCCCCCCACCCCTCCCTCTTCCCGGGCTTAACATTTATCTCTACCACCTTCCCCTCCCGAGCGGCACAGGGGGGGAAAAGGGAATGGGGGTCACGGTCAGTTCATCACGCGTTGTTTCATGCCGCTGCTTCATTGTCGGGGGAAGAACTCCTCACATTCCTCCCCTGCTCCAGTGTGGGGTCCCACCCATACGCCACAGTCCTTCGTGAAACTGCTCCGGCGTGGGTCATCTCTTCCACGGGTGCAGCCCCTCCAGAACAGCTGCCCCAGCGGGCCCTCCACGGGCCACAGCCTCCTTCAGGCCTCCACCTGCTCCGGCGTGGGCTCCTCCATGGGCTGCAGGTGAATCTCTGCCCCTCCGTGGACCTCCATGG
>WHYT01017331.1:290393-354278 GCA_009806455.1 Tetrax tetrax
CCCTCCTTTTCCTGTTTTTCCCCTTCTTAAATACGTTATCGCAGAGGCGTTATCACAGAACATTCTGCTACCAATTGGCTTGGCCTTGGCCAGCAGTGGGTCCGCCCTAGGCCCGGCCGAGTCCACTGAACAAAGGGGAGCGACTTCTAGCAGTTTCCTACAGAAGCCACCACCTTAGGCCCCCCTCACTAAACAAAACCAGAACAAATGCAAACCCTGAAATCTCATGTCGAAAACCTAAGGTAATACTCATCTCCAAACCAGTGATACATCACAATGGCTCCTGGAGCAGCAGCTCTCCACAGGGCTGGTTCCCCTAGCCAGGCAATGAGGACCTCTCGCAGTGAGGGGGTTATTCTGGGGGATACCTGTGCTGGAGGGGCGTCCCACAGTTGGGCGTCAGACATCCATGTTCTTTGGGTAACCAAACAGAAACAAACACTGCTCTGCCTTCCCTGTCAGGCTCGTGATCCAAGTAGCAACTTGCAGCTTTATCATCTGCTTTGGGATGCAGAAGAACAAGGCAGACAGTAAAAATAAAATAAACTCACAGGCATGGTTGTAAACAGCTTAGACTGAAAGCTTCAGGGTCTGCCCTTACTTCATACTGTGCTTCCCTCTCCCCACAAGCTCCATCTGTCTTTGTGCTCCAAGGAGCAGCTGCTTTATGAGGTTTCAGGGTTGCATGGCAAGTTCTCTGTGCACTTTAGTCGAAAGCAGCAAGGCAAGAACAAGCTCTTTTATATCCATTTGACACTTCAGGTTTATTTACCTTTGTCTCTTTCTGTTTCTGCAATAACTGTTAAACACTTCTTTCACAAAGCCCTTAAGAGATCAACTGGAGTGTACTCGCACACAGTCAATAGAGCCGTAAAGCTTTTGAGCCAGGCAATCCTTTCTAAGGATGTAATTTTGTAAATTGTTCCTAATATAATTGGTTGCTACGATTCCCTGACTGAGGTTTACATCCAAGTAACTCTTACTATGTGGACAATGCGAAACCTTGATGGTACAGAAAAAAACAATAAGGAACACGTAATGCCTGAATCCTCCCTTTTGACTTTCCCCGAGTTTCATCAGCATGTTTTCAAAGAAAGAATAAATTATTCAAAAATTTTATCATGGATTGTAATTTTCCAGATTAACAAAACCGAGATGAAGATTTATTTTTAACAAACACAGATTTTTTTTCTCTTGCTTGAGGAACCAAACAGATCATTTTAACTTGTTTAAACATAAATGCTTACAATATACAAAGAGGCTGAAAAGCAGTCTGAGTCAGGTAGTGTTTCAAAAGTTATTAGGCCAAATGCTGTTTTCCATATTTTCTCTCTATATTAAGCACTCATTATTGTAATGTTAGCTTGTTTGTGTAATTAGTCATTCAAAACCCTGATTCAGTACAGTTTTCCTGACTGACCTCACTGGGACTATTTGCATGAACTGAGTTATACGATATACTTTCCAGTCTGGTTAATAACAATAATAACAAACTTTGTCATTGAATACTCTGGTTTTTTTAATGTGGACATGAGTCAGAACACTGCCGGAAGACCCCGGAAGAAGTTTAGATGTAAAGACACTTACATGTAATATTAGCTCAAAGGTTAGACTGTATTTCTAAAGTGGAGGACGAGACCGTGCCTTGCCAACGTTCTGCAAAGAACAACATGAAAGCAAAGTCTGTGTTGGGCTGGGTCTTTTGAAACCTCAATGCCAGATTTTTGCTACTACTCCTCAGCAGTAGCTATGTAAACAGAGAAAAGATGCTTCCCTATCAGATTGCCATGCCCACGAGAATGAAGGATTATTTATGCAGTAAAGGAGCCTTGGCTCAGTAAAACAAGTGTCATCTCTCTCGAGAACAAGGCAGGAGAGTGTGACACAGTGAAGGCTGGTTGCAATTATAACTTTCCAGCCACTTGTAGGTTTCTGAAAATAAGTCCAGAATGATACTTTTTGTTAGCTGTAAAGTGTATTTGATGTCATTCTTCCTTCAGCTCTCAAAAGACAGAAGGAAAAATGAGAACAAATCATTGGGATAGAAAACAGACAGTGAAAGTTTCAGTAACCACTGAAATTTAGACCAAAAATGCAAATGCTTGTTCTTACTCATTAAGAACACCCCTGCTGTATTTCCTGAAATAAAAAGATTCTCCAGGATGAAGTATACACACCAGACAGGATTTAGGTCATATGTTCAGCATAAATTCTGGCTTGTGTTTCTGTGTTGGGCTGGGTTTTTCTTTTTCCTTTTGAAAATTGTTGTGGTTTAAGTCTTATGGTTGTGAAATCCTTGTTCCCTTTTTAACTTCTGAGTCTTTGCTGTTTCCTCTGCATTAATTTTGCTAAGGTGTAATGGCAGACTCCCCTAAACCCAAGTGGGATCAAGAAATTTGCCTCGATATCTGTGGCGAGAAGGAGTGTTATGATTCTGCATTCAGTTGCTGCTGTTTCTCATGTATGCCATTTCCTGCCACTAAACTTTCTGAATTTACACTGTGGCTGCCAGAGGTGGTGGGATTTAGCGGAGATTTTATATGCAGCACCGAGGAAGGCTCTTGCACCGTCTGTGCATGATGAACTCAGGTTTGGCCCCAGAGCAGCAGTAATGTCAAATCATTGTGCTGGCATGATTGCAGAGTTATAAATCTGTGGCTGCTCTCTTTTCAAGTCTTATTTAAGGCTACACTTTATTTTCAAGAAAAAGGCCAATGACTACTGTAATAATAAATACAGTAAATGAATATTGAATTTAGAAATCTAATGCTAGGCAGAAGCACAGATAAAAAACTGAGGGAATGCATTTATCTCAGAGTCTGACATATTTCTCTGGCTAGAGAAATATTCAGACAAGCAACTGGATTCTGAAATTCAGAGTGAGCACTGTGGGATATGAGCAGCTACATTTTTATATTGACTGGAGAGAAAAAAAACCTATATTCAGGAGAGTTGGCCTCTGCATATCTATGTGTTGGATGCTGCCTGAGGTTCATCCCTTTCACCACTGCATGAACTGAGCTCATGGCGCGCCAGGCAAGAGGTGACGGGACAGCTGCTGTCCCCCATGTGCAGGCCCAGGAGGAACAGAGCCACGAGTCCGTTTCTAATGGGAACCGCGCCGTGCGCTCTGTGCCAGGCGCTCCTGTGCAGACCAGGCGCCGCAGCCCGGCTGTCAGCCTTCACTTCCCAAGTCAGGGGCCGCTCTGTCTCCGCAGTCCGGGGGCTGACGTGGTGCCGGCAACTGAGGAGACTGTGATCCAGGGGCAGCTCCTGGGCAGACTGAGCCCGGCTGCTGGCGGGATCCTCAGTGCACACGCACGTGTGTGTGTACAGAATATAATGTGTGTGTGTGTACAGAATAGAATATTTTCTACTAAAGGGCCTTCAGCCCAGAGAGGGGACCAGGTCAAAGCCTTACCGCTGTTTGTGTTAGCATGAGTGCTCGGTGGGCACGCTGGCGCGTGCAGACCGGCGTACAGAGTTGTGTGGCTAGCTCTGTACATCTGTACATACGTGTTGAACATGTGTGTGTGCGTGTGTGAGTCTGTGCCATTGGAAACACCCCTCGGCCCCACTGCTGCCTGCCCCAGGGAGTGCAGCTGCAGCAGCCTCGCCTGTCGAGCTGCCGATCCCGCCTGATTTCCCCAACACCATCCAGACCCTCGTCAGACGTTCCTGCAGTCCCTTAGGATGGCAGGCTCCGTGCTAACTCAGGAGCACCAGGCGACAAGCGAGGCTGGAAGGCTTCTGGTCCCTCACTGCTTTGTTTCAGGTTCTGCCTTTTCACGCTCGCAGGGGATCCTCCACCCATTATATCTGAATGTGATTTTTGTGTTTCTGTTTCCCAGGGAACTCTGTGTTCTCTGGATTGTTACTGAAGGTTTAAACTTAGTATATTTTTTGCTATCTGCTTTCACCATTCAACTGTGTCAAAGATCTCACTTCCTAGGACTCTCTTCACAAAATGCTACATCTTAAAGGGTACAGATCTGTACTCAGACACATAAGGGCAAAGCTGTTGTGTCTATCCTGTCTAGCTGATATATGGCATGTTTAAAATCTCCAGATTCGGGTATTTCATTAACATCTTCACATACTTCATGCCTGTTATATGTCCTTACCGCCTTTCCATAGAATTCAATCTATGCTCTCTCCAGGGGCAGCACCATGGGTTTTCTGTTTGCCTGGTATCTAGAATATAGTGGACCTTCCTGGAAAAAGCTGGTTAATAATATTTATGGTCTTGTCAACTTTTTGCAATATGGTTAAAGTTTTTTCTGAGTGCCAGCTGTGTGATTTGTGTTAAGAAACTACCAGATTTCAGAATTTTTCCAGATTTTAAAGAAGTACTACCTGAGCATGGAACAGGTACTGTAGCAGATGAGATTGTATCAGACTTGTATGCTAATTGTTCAAATTCTGTGGTCTTCCTCACCCCCCTGATCTCTCCCTGCTTGTACCTTCATTTTTGTAACATTCTAGTGGGTTTGTAGCAGTAACAGTCAGCTATCTTATGTAAGAATATGAATAATCTGACAGTGCAGTGATTGCAAGTCTGTCCCGTGCTGTTTGACTTTCAAAACCTAAATGTTGAACAAAGGAAAAGTAAAATGATTAGACACTGAGCTGACTTAATTAAACAATGGATGAGTCACTATCAAAAGATGGAGATAAGAGAGTGAAGGAGACTTACAGGAAGGATAAAATCTGAAGACATAAGACAAGCGAGTTCACCAAACATTACGGTAGCTAGAAATCCTTATACTGCTTCCTCAATGAAATTAGAGCAATGAGGCTCAATTCAACTAAATCTACCACGGGACGGAAGGCTCATACTGCCAGCCAATGCGTATCTACCAAACGTGGATAAATATTTTCAGCTGTAGGAGAGGGACAAGGCACAAGCCTGGGTCGAAAAGATAGCTTTCCACAAGCTGCTTTGCAGGACAGTACAGTAGTCTTCTCATTATTTTGGCTACATATTCCAGCAACCAATTGGTTTTGAAGCGCTGTCCCTCCCAGGTAGACAGCTGAGAATTGATGCCATGATGGGATGGGCAGCCTGGAACAGTGCAGAGGAGTGCTGACTGCAGGGGTGGCTCCAGGCCACCACTTGGAGCATTTTTCTTCAGGAGGTTTGGGGAAAAGTTTTGGGATACAAGAAGCTCCAGTCCAGCGGGGTTAAGCTGGCACCCTAGTCAGGTCATGGCCTGAGACCATGCCCGGAGAAAGCAGAGGATAGTCACTTGGTAGCCATGTCCTTACACTGCACTGGTGGGCTTGCCTTCATTAGCAACCGCCTTCTGAACGTGCCGTCACTGTTAACCTGTCTCAAAACACTGGGGTAAAGGTAAAAAAGACCCAGATACTAAAAACTGCAGTGCTGGGGTGGAGGGTCTCATTGCAACGGCTTGACAGGTCATGCTGTCTGCAGTTCTATGGGTGATTCCATCCACTTGTCTGAAGCTCCAGGATGCGTGCTCTTTCACTCAGAAGATTCTGAAGTTAATAGGGTAACGGGAGCATAAGATGTTGCTTGAGACAGGCACTGGTATAGGAATGGAGCACTTTATTAGCATGGTTATTTGCCACACAGTAGCATACTAATGCTACGTTGAGAATGAAAATAGATCTGCTTCTTTGGAGCTCTCTGAAAGCAGAGCTAGGCAACGGCTTCCTCCAGCAGCATCCCAGCTATTAGCGGGAGCCAAGCTTGTGTCCAGTCAGCATTTTGACTCTCTGGCCACAAAGAGGGCACCAGGCAGGAAGGGATTTCCTGATGCTTAGCCAGCTCTAAACCCAGAGCTTACTCGGCAGGGTGGGAGGCCTAGCCCCTCTCCATAACCCTTTCAGTGCGGCCATCCTTATCCACCGTCTGTCAAATACATGTCTCTCCAGTTTAGAGACAAGGATCTCGTGCAGGACAGTGTCAAATGCCTTGCACAAGTCCAGGTAGATGACATCAGTTGCTCGTCCCTTGTCTATCGATGCTGTAACCCTGTCATAGAAGGCCACCAAATTAGTCAGGCGTGATTTGCCCTTACCGAAGGCGTGGTGGCTGTCACCAACCACCTCCTTGCTCTCCATGTGCCTTAGAATGGTTTCCAGGAGAATCTGCTCCTTGCCAGGCACAGAAGTGCAGGCTGACGGCCTGGAGTTCCCTGGGTCTTCCTTGTTCCCCTTTTTAAAAATGAGGGTTATGTTACCCCTCTTCCAGTCATCGGGGACCTCACCAGACCGCCACAACTTCTCAAATACGATGGCCAGCAGCTTGGCAACTTCATCTGCCAGTTCCCTCAGGACGCATGAGTGATGCATCTCACTGGGTCCCATGGACTCATGCACCTTCAGGTTCCTTAGATGGTCCCAAACCTGCTCTTCTGCTACAGTGAGGTTTTTCATTCTCCCAGTTACTGCTTTTGCCTTGCGCAACTTGGGTGATGTGGCTAGAGCCTTTATCGGTGAGGACTGAGGCAAAAAACTCATTAAGCACTCAGCCATCTCCATGTCCCAGGTAACCAGGTCTCTCTTTTCCTTCTGGAAAGGGCCCACATTCTCCCTGGTCTTCCTTTTCTCCCAACATACCTGCAGAAATTCTTCTTGTCCTTGATGTCCCTGGCCAGATTTAATTCTATCAGGGCTTTAGCCTTCCTTAATAGATAATTTTACTTCTATGGTGTAAATCTCAACAGAGTTGTAAAAGAAAAAAATCTTTACTCTCTTCTGCCGGGCACATGTTCTTAGTAATCAAGTGACCACAATCACATAACTGTCATTATTTCTAAATGGATGCTGATCTTTGTAGATGTCTGGTAGGCAGCTAAGGATCCTGAAGGACAATGCTATAGGAAAAGACTTCCTAGTACGGAAGTTTAAAACCATTCTTTTATTCTATCAGACACAAAGACGAGCCTTGTGTCCCAGTTCCGGCTAGGACAGGGTTAATTCCCACCGGAGCTGGGAGAGGAGCTGGGGCTGATGGCCCCTGGGGCTGGGCACACAGCTGGGATAGGTTACTCATTAGCCCACAGCTGGGACAGCTAATTACCCAAATGAGCCCCAGGGCTGGGCCATCCCAGGGCCATCCTGCTCAGGGGATAAAGTGGGGCTGGGGCTGAGGGGCAGGTTTGGCTGCTGGGGAGGGAGCTGGGCCCCAGGATCCCCCTGAGCTGTGGTGTGGTGAGTTGTGTGCTTATGGAGATTCTGTTATTTGTTGGTTTGCTTTCCCTCTCTGTTTTCTTTTCTTTTGTTGTTCTCTTAAACTTTTTTTTTTTTCTCTCAGCCCTCGAGTTTTGCCACCTTTACTTTCCCAATTCTCCTCCCTGTCCCACTGGAGAGTGGGGGGAGTGAGTGAGAGACTGCGTAGCTTGGACCCCAGTGGGGCTAAACTACAACAGCTATTTAAAAGTATCTCAAAATTAAGTTGGTATCTCTATAACCCAGCTCAGGTGAAAAGGAGCTCTATTCTAGCCAGAACCAGGACACCTTGTTACAATACAAAACAAAATCTGCATTCTTGGAAAAAAAAAACCAAAAACAAAAACAAAAAAACCCCAGAAAATCTGTGTGCATAATGTAGGGTTTCTTCTCCAAGAGTTACACTTATACTCTTCCATTGGTATTATGTCCGCCTGTTCCACTGATTTTGTACCTCAGTATACTCTCTCATATAAGAGTCTCTTGATTATTCATCTGTATAAAAAAAAGTTGGAAAAAAAAAACCCCTTTAATTTTAGAAATCATACTACATTGATTCAGTTTGATTCAGGATTATTTTATGACAGCTCAGGTGTGCTAAATTGATTCAGCATAGTCCAAATCTCTTCTTTAAATAAATGTATAAGCAGTAAAGTTTCTCTCAGTATTATGTGCTCCCTTTTCCCTCACTAATCTACAGTAATTTTTTGCTCCTCTTCTATCTTCCCAACTGACAGAAAGAATACTTAACTTATTTCTAGGGATATGGCTCTCCAAATGGGATGTGTCCTGCCTAGGCAGCCAAGTCCTAGCTTTGACAGCAGCACAAAGCTTGATCTGGGGCCCTCAGGGGCTGTAATTGATTGCATGTTGCTCTCAGCAGTCAGGGTTGGGAAGGCCGAACATCTTAATTAGCTTTCAGTGTCTTCTGTTTAAAAGGAGTGAATTCCTTTGTAATGCTGTTAAGTTCTTTGAATGCCATGCTGAATAACTTTGTAACACTAGGAGTGTGTCTATCATGGTTTGACCCTAGCTGGCAACTAAGCCCTGCTCAGCTGCTCTGTCGCTCCCCGACAAGGGATGAGGGAGAGAATCACAAAGGTAAAAGTGTGAAAATTCCTGGGTTGAGATGAAGACAGTTTGACAGGTAAAGCAAAAGCCATGCACACAAGCAAAGCAAAATAAGGAATTCATTCACTGCTTCCCATCGTAGGCAGATGTTTCAGCCATCCCCAGAACAGCAGGGCTCTGTCACACATAATGGTGATTTGGGAAGACAGATGACATGATTCTGAACATCCCCCCTTTGTCCTTCTTCCCTAGCTTTTTTTTTTCTGTGAGGATATTGGCTAGATATTTGGGGTTTTTTCCTTCTCCTTGTTGGGGCCAACGTTGGTCTCCTTTCAGCATCGCTGGGCTATTACATTTGCAAGCTTGTCTGGAAGTGCTGCCTAATTTTGGCTTTAATTCAGAATCAGTATTTCAGCAGAAGAAAATGGTTCAAACCAGTATACAGTGGGTATCCACAGACAAAATTAATCACCCTGCTCCAGGCATTTCTTCCCTTTCCCTCTCACCTCAGATCTGCTTTCCTATTCCCTCAGCTCCTGAGTCTGAGTCTCCTCTTTCCCTTCCCCGTCCTGCTAAATGACTCCTCTCCCTGCCTGCTAGAGTTGGCCCCAGTACATCAGTCACGGTTTTGTCCCTGTCCTCCAGGCATTTAACACTTGGACTATTTGTTTGGAGGCAGAGGAGAAAAACAGCCCAAATGTCTTGACCTAGAGTGAAGGTGTCATGGATGCAAAATGAGAAGTCATTGCAGTGCAGCAGGAATGTGGTAACCTCCGAACAAAACAGAAAATTGATGTTTACACTGCCTCCACCCCCTGGCAGTAGTTGCAAGGTTTGACCAACTAACAAGACTGAAACTCACTGCCTTCCCCAGCTCAGCATGAGTTCCTGGGCTGGGCCAGGCTGGCTCTGCCTCTGCCATGCTTGCAGATGCTGGAAATGGCACTCAAACTCCAGCTGGACCCAGACTATCCTGCTTTGTCTGAATGGCTCACACCTAGGGTCACCCCGTTTTGGCTAGTCCCCCTTGTGCATGTCAATATACAGGTACTCCCTCTTCTCAGCTTTCAAAGATGTCTGCCTTCAGTCACAACACCTGTCCCAGATGACCCTTTCACCTGTGTCTGAAAGCTTCAGAGCCTTTGACACAACTGTGAACTTTCTCCCCCAGCACATCAGCAAAGCCACCATGGTGGCTGCTCTATGATAACCCTACAAAGAAGTGAAAAGCAATGGTCTGGTATCACCATTTCATCAGGGCTTCCCTGTGCAAAATGATCCAGGGAGGACAGCTACTGACGTGTGGAAAACAGACTGCACAGTCTGTAAGATTGTTAAGTAGGTATGTTTATTACAGCGCTGGGCAGCACCCAAAACTGTGTGCACCTGACGTGGCAACTCTCTTTAAATTTATACAACCAAATATTACATAGACATAAAGTTTCACAATACGCCTATACACATGCATGACCTATCCCCGCTTCGTATTAAAATTAGTCCCGAGGGGTCATTTCCATAAACTGCTCCTGTCTGGGCTTGCGCAGTGCGTCGTGGTGCTGTTCGTCGGGCGTCGTGGGGATGAAGGCAGGTGACTCCTCTTCATCACCACTAGTAACCTTTTGTTCTTGCGCAAACTCGGTTATCCTTTGGCTTTTATTCAAGCTGCAGGGTCGGTCTCAGCTGGTTCCTGAAGCGACCCCCCCAGTCCTTACCAGGAACTGTCTTTCCCGAAGAATCCCAAGACTTTCTGCTTCAGATAGTTTGCACAATGGTTAGCGAATCATTAAGCAGGTGGCTAGCAAAACATTAAGCACTATTTATCAACTTGATTCTTTAGTATGCACAGCAATAATTAATCAATGCTATATCTACTAAAATTTCTTTAACTCCTTCTCTCACTACTGCTGGGAGTAGTGATGTATTCTTTCCCAAGAGCAAAAGGCGCAAGAGACAGGAATCACCAAGAGGACCAGGCATTGCCACACCAGTGGAATAGAAGCATGGCTTCCAAAGTTTCACACATGAGACCTTTTAACACAGTTGCCTTGAGTGTTTTTTTGTCGCACTATCATATTTCTGTTGCTTCATGTTTGGCCATAATTCACAATGGACCCCTTCACTCCATTCAGCAGTTGTTCTCATCTCGTGGCTTTGCAGCTGTTTATTCCTGCACAAACATACAACCCTGCAACTGATCGTATCCAGTTTTGCCTTGATTTCCTGCAGCAGCCCCCAGGTTGACATATCACAGCACCTTCCTTTATGTGTGCTTTTAAGGACACAGCTGCCTTACTTCTCTCCTCTGGATCCTCCCCAGACATCCTCTGAGTACCCAACAAGGGCTGAAGATAGCTCTGGTGGTGTCTCAACTGGCCCCTAGAAGGTGGCAGAGAGATTTTATAATCACTCACTGATTTGAAAGCATCTAATTGTCAAAGTTCTGCTTCAGTTTTCAACCTCATGCCTTTTTATCGCTGATTTTGTGCTAGGCATTTGAATTAAATGGTTATGAATTTTCATGAATAATGAAGCCCATTTAAAAAAGGCTGTATGGACTTTGCTAGCTTTGAGGAGTTTTGCCACAGAATAATTATGAATCACTGGAGCGTAATAAGTAAATCAATAGAGACTCCCAGGCCAAACAGCTTTGAAATCTGAGCTTTTAAAACCACAGTGAGAATCACTCTGAGCTGGCAAAGTTCCCATTTTTATACAACAGTTTGAGAACATGTGCAAAGCAGGTGTCTCCTGAGACTGAGTTATTATTAAACTTCCCAAGGAACTCCTGGGTCAGCTATCTCTTCTTCAGAGTAAATATCCATGTCTGCATTTCCCAGGGGTTACAAACACATTCGTGAGGCACCTAGTGCTGGACTCCTATTGTCAGAAGTTTTTCATTGCGTGTATCTCCAAGGGATTCTGAAAGTCACAAATTAACAATATTTCCTTGCTTGATGTTGAATGCAGAAAGATAAATGAGAGAAAACCACAATACTATGCAGATTTCCAGAGATGAGGGGGGAAAAAAAAGTACTCAGAAAGATTACTGACTTATCTGGGAACAAGAGCACAAGGGAATGCAAGTCTACAAGCATCCCTGGGACAACGCTCACCAGGCTAGCCTAAGGAATTTCATTTCTATGTAAAGTTTATGTTCAAGAAAACATTTGCCACAGCTCCATAATCAAAAGAGCATGAATGTAATCTGTAATCAAAAATGCAGTGCAAGCGCGGGGATAAAAATCAGAGTTAAATTTGTTCAGCTGTGCATAGTATTGGGGAATTCATTTGGTTCTAGGGTGTTCTGCGTCATGGGAATGTCGGACGCGTCTGTAGCACTAGCACTAACGCAGTGATGGCCATGCAAGATGACGGAAGAAGTGCACTGAAGAAAGCACTTCAGCTAACTATCATGTAACATGTTCATATTACAAAATTGTAATGGCGTGAGCCTCTGAAACTAGCAAATGGAAAGATGATCTAGGAAAAAAGGTCTAAGTGTTGTATATTATTAACATGATGCATAGAGTTGTCATGGAGACCTGAAGGCAACTCAGAGATTGCGTTTCGGTATGTATGTGGAGTGAATGCTTTTTATGATATGAGTTAGAGTGTTGTGGCAGGCTAGGTACGTAGACTAAGAGAAGGCACTAATTAAACAGCACAATGGCAATGCAAACTCAGCAGTCACCCAGTTATAGCTAAATAGCCACCCTTCTGCATTGCATACGGTGCCCCAGGTGTCAATCTCTGGGTGCTCTCAGTCTTCACAGTCAGCTATTTTACCAAATCCAGAGGAGTCAGCTCCTGATAAACATTCACAAAAGGCAGCTTAGGTAAAGCAGGGAGTATTTTGTGGAAAGACACATAGGGACTGCAGCTTCTTAAAGCTCCCAAGAGAAAACAACTCCTCTTTGTGGGGAGGGTAGGTGCCTCCATAGCAAAAATACAAGAATAATAGAGCATTATCACAGAATTGCGGCATTGTCCAGTGGGACAGGATCTCGGGGAGTAGGAGTGTCTCTGCTTTAACCTCCTGCTGAACTTGGCACTGACTTCTGACCAGATCATTCAGGATTTTACTCTGCTGGCTCTCAAAAACCACTGAGGATAGTTTTCCCACAACCTCTCTGGACCTCTGCTCCACTGCTAGGCAGTCCTTAAGTAGCAGCATCTATGCCAGATACCTATCAACACATCTGCGACAAGTAAGGTGGGAGTGTCCCTGACACTGTGGAAGCCAAACTCTTACTGTGATGCTCATTTTATGTTATGGCATGTACTGCTCCAGACACAACTGCAAATTTACTTTTGCAACTGTGCAAGACTAATTTGTACAGTAAAGTCTCATGGCACTGTGTAACGCAACTAGAGTTTGCTGTTCTCATTTTGATTATTGCAAGTAAAGCAATAGCTAAATGTCATATATTCAAAACTCTTATCAATGTCATATATCCATAACGATAGAAAACACTCCTGCAAGATGGAGGATTTGAGAATTATTAGACATTAATTTATCTTAGTCCAAGAGGTCAGTGCATGGAAAAATAACGAATGTTTGACAGGTTCTCCTGTCTTGTCCAACTCCTCCACTCAAGCACTGTCACCTTGTAATCATATGTGAGTTTTATGTAGATAAGTCTATGTTATGAAAAATCTCATTAAAAAAATAATCCCGCTTGTAGCTAGAGTCTAGAATCCTACAATTGCTTTTTATCTGTTTTAACAGGATCACTTCCCAGGGTTTGTCATGTAACAGCACTGCTTTCAATGATAATAAATTCTCAGCTGAAGATTAGCACTGAGATACACTGTGTAAATAATCCTTCACTGTTTCACCAAGTAAAATCAAAGCACTAGTAAGTCCTTGAGGCTTAAAAGCAAAGCCACTTATCACTGTAGGCTGCATCGTCCTTTCTTACACAGCTGTTTGTCCTGGTTTAGCTACAGTCAGCAATCGAGTACCACACAGCTGCTCAATCACCCTCCCCTTCCCCAGGGGACAGAGGAGAGAATCGGGAAGAAAAGAAAACTTGTGGGTTGACATAAAGGCAGTTTACTAGGATAGCAAAATATAATAATATATCTATATATATAAAATAATGACAATAATACTAATGGGAAAAATTAAGAATAATAATAATTTTTTTAAAACAAATGATGCACAATTTTTCACCACCCAATGACCAATACAGCCTGTCCTGAGCAGGAATCACTGAATGAAAAAAAAAAACCAAAAAACAACCTGTAAAGGATCCCAGAATGATTCTGAACAGCAAGAGGGAAAAAAAAAAAAAAAAAGATTGAGCTTACCAGCTCACACCCCCACTGAAGTACGGAGCCTGACGTTTCTGGCATGGAACACTCTCTTTGGCCAGTTTGGGTCAACTATTCCAGCTACATCCCTCCCAGCTTCCTGCACATTAGCAAAACCTGGGAAGCCAGGCAGTGACCTTGGTCTCTTTAGCAACAACTAACATCATCAGTGTGTTTATCAACATTCTTCTCATAGAAAATCCAAAACACATCAGCTACTGAGAGGAAAATTAACTCCATCCTAGCTGAAGCCAGGACACTTTTACCAGAAAATCCTTCAGTGTCTCACCAGCTTTACACCACTCTAATTACACCGATGTTTCCTGGGGTGACTTTACATGTGTGCTCTGCCAAACGCTGGGGCTTTCTCAGTAGCCTGTCTTTCAAGTTTCTCTGCTACTGTCCTGCTTGACTAACCTGATGTCCTTCTATGACAAGATGATCTGCTTAACAGATGAGGGAAAGGCTGTGGATGTTGTTTATCTAGCCTGTGGTAAAGCCTTTGCCACTGTTTAACACAGCATACTTATGTATGCTTATGGCTTGGACAGGCGTACACTTCACTGGCTAAAAAACTGGCTGGAGGGCTGGGCCCAAAGGGTTGTGGTGAATGGAGTTAACCCATCTGGTGGCTGGTCACAAGAGGTGTTTCCCAGGGCTCAGTATTGGGGCCAGTCCTGTTCAACTTCTTTATCAATGATCTAGGTGAGGGGGTTGAGTGCACCCTCAGTAAGTCTGCAGACAACATCAAGTTGGGCAGGAGTGTTGATCTGCTTGAGGGTAGAAAGGCTCTGCAGAGGGACCTGGATAAGGTGGGTTGATGGGTGGAGGTGAACTGTATGAGTTTCAACAAGGCCAAGTGCCAAGCTGAGTCACAGCAACCTCATGCAACACTACAGGTTTGGGGACAAGTGGCTGGAAAGCTGCCCAGCAGAAAAGGACCTGGGGGTGTTGGTCGACACCTGACTGAATATGAGCCAGCAGTGCGCCCAGGGTGGCCCAGACGGTCAAGAGCGTCCTGGCTCGTATCGGAAACAGTTTGTCCAGGAAGACTAGGGAACTGATCGTCCTCCTGCACTCTGCACTGGTGAAACTGCACCTTGAGTAATGTGTTCAGTTTTAGGTCTCTCACTACAGGAAAGACAGGCTCAAATTCTGAGGAAGAAAACAGATTCTCAGAGAACATAGGGCTGGGCATGTACTCAAAGAGATGGACAGATAGCCCTGAATGCTTGGCCAAATTCTAGGGAGTGAGAGTATTAACTGGTTTCAGAAACTAATCTGTGGTCTCAGTACATAAGACAAATCTTGTTCCATTCCTTCTGCAGAGAGGGCTATTGTGGCTTGATCATTAGCATGACCTCTGTAATATAGACTACAGTTCAAGAGGGTAGCAGGGGGAAAAAACTCCAAATTAACAGCTGCTGAGCTGGTGCTGCAGTCAGTGGTAACAAACCTTCCAACACTGGTGTGAAACCGGGGAAGCAGATGACTTCACGTAACAGCAGGAACTGGATTTTCCATGAGGTAGTTTGTAATAGTTCTGTGCTACAAGGTGTGTAAATATTAAATTTTACTTCTGTTTTTCTGTCGTAGTTCAGCCCCGATTGGGACCAGACTACGCAGTCTCTCTCTCACTCCCCCCACCCTACGAGAGAACAGGGGGAGATCATATAAGAAAAACGGCTCAAGGCTTGAGATAAGGACAGGGAGAAATCCTTAACGTTACTGTTATGGGCAAAACAGACTCAACTTGGGGAAAACTATTCATTTATTCCTGAAAACAAAGCAGGATAGTGAGACAAAGAACAAGATAACCTCCCCCCACCCCTCCCTCTTCCCAGGCTTCTCCCGAGCGGCACAGGGGGGAAGAGGGAATGGGGGTTGCGGTCAGTTCATCAGCCTCCACGGGCTGCAAGGGGACACGATGCTCCACCATGGTCGTCACTACAGGCTGCAGGGGAATTCTGGCCAGGAGCCGCATTACTGCTCCCCCTCCTTCACTGCCCTTGGCATCTGCAGCCATTCCTCTCACAAGAAATCCTTCACAACAGGCAGGCAGACGCCTCTCAGGTCTCTTCACGTCATCCATCTCATCTCCTCTCCACTTCTCTCAGCCGGGCCGGGCCGAGTCGGGCCCAGTCACCGCCCGGCGGGAGCCAGAGGGTGAGGGGTGCAAGGCCCACAAGGCTCGCGCCTCCCCCTCTCTGCCCCTGCTCAGCTCCTTCACATTTTATTACTTCTTTTTCTGTTTTTCTCTTCTTAAATACATTATTGCAGAGGCGTTATCAGGGAACATTCTGCTACCAATTGGCTTGGCCCTGGCCAGCAGCGGGTCCGCCCTAGGCCCAGCCGAGTCCACTGGACAAAGGGAAAACTGCTTCTGGAAGCTTCTTACAGAAGCTGCCACCGTAGCCCCCCGTCACTAAATAAAACCAGAACATTTTCTCAGTATTTTATCGCTTTATTTCCACCTGGGTTCATACCAGAAGGCATGCTTGAAGGCAACATCAGTGACTTTTTACTTCTTCACCACAGTGGATTGTACTACAAGGTAGATTAAATATTCAGCATTATCTGTTTTACTTTTCTTACTCCTGTCTTCTCTATGGTTTCCTGTTTCACTGTCTCACTCACTGTTTCACAGTTAAATTTTTCTCCTAATACTTTTGACCTTTTGAAAATGTGTTTTTTAATGCATTTTTAGATTCTCTGTGCAGTGTGGCTAAATAGAATGACCAGGTTTTATTCAGTACAAATAAAGTTCTGAGTGAGGCTAGTGACCTTCAGGAGAAAATATTTGCTCTTTCGTAGATGTTTTTTCTCCAATTTAAACACAGAAACAAGGTAACAGTTAATTTTCTAACACTTAATGTACCACAAAAGTATCTCAATATGAACAGAGCTAGCAGATACTTAATCTGACACCCTCCAAAGATACAACTTGCATTTTCATTCAGATTTATTTCAGATGGCAGGGCTTTGTGGCAGACACACACAATGCTCTGCATAGTAGCAGAGTGAGGTGCAGTGAAGGGAGAAGTGTGGAAGAAGGAATTTACTTTCAGCGGTAATGATGACCATGAGTCTACAGACGTTGAAATGATTTGGAGTCTATGAGATGTATGTAGTGCCAAAATGTAGACAGGAGAGTAGTATTTGTCTGGGGTACGCTGAAACGACCCGCAGCATCCTAGGGATGGGCTTTGTCACACACTTCTTGCTGTGAGCTCCCACAGACTATCAGGCGGCAACCCCCCAAGCCATGCTTGCCGCACAGTCCTGGGGCAGTGCACACAAATTATATTTATTGGCTGCACAGCTGCTAAAGTAGGGGTCAATGCTGGAAGGCAATATCAGTGACATTCTGTGGCCTGACTCTGCAACCATCCAGGGAATGTTGGAATCACCTGAAGCCATACCTTGCGTGGTCAAGCCAGACCACAGCAACTGCTGGCATTTCCCAAAAGGCGCAGAGCACCTCAGCAGGTTGTCCCAAGAGCTGGCATGTTTCCGGAGTCACGTCAGTCACCTCCAAGACAGTGCCTGGCCTGTCATTGCCTCTTCTTTCTCAGACAGTTAGAGGTAGTTCAAGGCTCCTGCAAGCTGTTGCTCTCAGGTAAGGACCTTACTTATATATTTTCAATAAAGGATCACAGAAAAATTAGGGGAAGTAAAGATGCATGATACACAAACAGCAAAATGTTGTGTTCCAGTTCTGCTGGTGTCTGTCGAGTTGTTTCACCTAGTATGGAAAAAACTGGTACTGTAGATCATTCCAAAGAGAACTTCAGGTACAATGTGAACTGCAAGAAGTTTTTGCTCTCCATCTTAGAGTTGGTTTGTACATTTTTTTGCAAGGAGTTTTCTCTGTCCATGCTGTAAATTGCTCACTTGTGGGTGAGTTCCGAAGCAAAATCATGTAGTTGTGAGTAGAGTTGGATGTGCTTGAACTAACAAGCACTGCTTGTCATAAGCCGCTGTCTGCTTGCAAACGGCCACGCAGGTTAGGGCTGCTGCCTCAAAGCAGAGTCTGCTCAGGAGGGTAAATTGCTTATTTCAGTGTCCATGGGGGAGGAAGGGCAGCTGTAAAGTCTGTGATCTGCTCTGTCCTGGGAATGGTTCCATTCAGACTTTGCATCTGAGAAGGCTGATGTGTCCTGTTTGTTTTAGCAGGTACTTACAGGCTTTTGTGCCTTTGAAAGCAAAACACCCCATCCGTATTGTCTCTCTTGGTTTTGTAGTTGCCAGAGGCCTATGAATAATTTACACAGCACAGAGAGGAAACCTGTTCCCCTACAGTCACTCACTGCAAAGCCCACAACCCTGCCTTCCATGTTTTCCAGGAGTGGCTGGTGCTGCAAGGTGTGCCTGGGCGTGCTGTAGAGACCAGGGTGCTGCAGCCAACCTTTGAAAAACCCAGGGAGCACATCTGCCTCTTTGCTCTAGCCTCGGATCCAGAACTGTCTGTTACTCGTCCTGAGGTGCCCGTTGTGTTCCTGGAAAAACTAATTTCAAAAATGTAATGAAAATACACGCTGAAAAAAAACCACATTTAGAAACAATGAAGAATTATTACACTGGCTAAGTTTGTGTCGTATCAAGTATTTTTTCATAAGAAAATGTGAGAAAAATCTATGGTGAATAAATGATTAAACAGGGAACTATAGTGTGTCATACAAACTCTTCCAATTTTTTTTCCTTTACATTCCCACAGGCCATAAAAAAGGAAAATAACTGATATTAGAGTGCAACTAATCAGTGCAGACCCTTGTTAAACATTTATATTCAAAGGGTAGAAATCAAAATCACTCACCATGAGCTATTAGCTTATTTACTCATGTGGCCGACATGGAAATCCACTTTAATTACTGTCGTAGCCCGAGCACTGCAAGTATCACCCGGCACTAGCAGGAAGTTGCATTCATGTGAAAAAATTTATTCACTTTCCTGCTCCTTGAGGCTAGCAGAATAGTCAAGAAACACATTTAAAAGTCTAATTCTATTATTTTGCAACTGTCAGAGAAGCAGACCATATTAATTTTTAGACCATATCAGTTTCAATGCATTACTACCAGATCAAAATTTTAAAAAGTAGTTCCCTGACTTTCACAGACTTTCTCAGCTACCTTTGTTTAAGATCTTTAAATTATTTTAATCTAAGGGGCCAGTTTCACCAGTCTTTATTCTTGTGTTCAGAACTGAATAGTGATTAGAGGACTTCTTAAAATTTGTATTTGTAATGACCTGTGTTGAGGTTTTGCTTAGTGAGGGGGGCCTAAGGTGGCAGCTTCTGTAGGAAACTGCTGCAAGTCGCTCCCCTTTGTTCAGTGGACTCGGCCGGGCCTAGGGCGGACCCACTGCTGGCCAGGGCCGAGCCGATTGGGAACAGAATGTCCCGTGATAGCGCCTCTGCGATAACGTATTTAAGAAAGGGAAAACAGAAAAAAAAAAAGAGAAGAGAAGATGTGACGAAGCTGAGCAGGGGCAGAGGCCCAGAGGGGGGAGGCGCAGGCCTCCGGGGCCTTGCAGGCCTCACCCTCTGGCCTCTCGCCAGGCGGCCGACTGGGCCCAACTCAGCCCGGCCTGGCTGCAAGAGGTGGAGAGGAGATGAGATGGGATGAATAACGTGAAGAGATCCTGAGAGGCTTCTGCCAGCCTGTTGTGAAGAATGAGCCTTTCTTGTGAGAGCAACAGCTGTAGACTCCAAGGGCAGTGAAGAAGGAGGGGAGCAGTAATGCGGCTCCTGGCCAAGATTCCCCTGCAGCCTGTGGTGGCGACCATGGTGGAGCAGGTTGTCCCCCTGCAGCCCATGGAGGTCCGCAGAGGAGCAGAGATCCATTCGGAGCTTGGAGCCCGTGAAGGACCCCGCACCGGGGGAGGTGGATGCCTGAATGCGGCTGTGGCCCATGGAGGCCCCGCTGGGACAGCCGTTCTGGAGAGACTGCACTCCGTGGAAGAGATAACCTACGCCGGAGCAGTTTAATGGAGTGTGGCGTATGGGTGGGACCCCACACTGGAGCAGGGGAGGGATGTGAGGAGTTCTTCCCCCAACTGTGAAGCAGTGGCGTAAAACAACGCATAATGGACTGACCGCGACCCCCATTCCCTCTTCCCCCTGTGCCGCTCGGGGCGGGGAAGGTAGGTAATGTTAAGCTCGGGAAGTGGGAGGGGTGGAGGAGGTTATCTTGTTTCTCTGTCTCATTATCCTGCTAGTTGTAGTAATAAATGAATAGTTTTCCCCAAGTCGAGTCTGTTTTTGCCCGTGACGGTAAGGATTTCTGCCTGTCCTTATCTCAAACCTCAAGTCGTTTTTTTACATTATCTCTCCCTATTCTCTTGGAGGGTGGGGGGAGTGAGAGAGAGACTGTGTAGTCTTGTCCGGATTGGGGCTGAACTATGACAACCTGAGAGAAGTTTTAAATACATTTGCAAAGAAAAGCCTGCAGTTTGAACATATCAGATGGATAGCTATATATGCGTTGACCACCTGTTTGGAAGGAGAAATTTTCTGCTCACAGAAAACCACATCCTATGCTGTTATTCAAAGTAATTTTGCAGTTACTGAGCTGATGGACAAACAGACTGGTTTGCGTGTTTTGAATTCCAGCCTTTCACAAAGCTGCAACAGCCACTTTGGATCAATCCTAAACTGATAAGCTTAATAATAAATCATCAGTTTTCCCTTAAGGCTATTTTAGAAAGGTCTGTGATGTTCGAGTTGCATTTTGTCAGAATCCTGTAGTAGAAACAGCACTGAACTGGAAAGTCAGTGGAGCAAAGAGCGGAGTACAATTTGTAGCCACTTTGGACAGACTCTGAAAAAGCAAGCAGGAGTGTCACACAGAGGACTGAGAAAAAGGGAGGACAAGACCCCCATTTGGGCTCTTTGTCATCATTTTAGATTTATGGACCAAAACAATGCATTTTCCAGCGAAGGAGTGAGCTTCTGTATAGCCCATTTAACCTGGGGACAAAAGGCTCGCTTGTCATAGCTACCTTCCAAAGAGCATTTTGAAGCAGCCCATGAAGCACTGTGTCAAAATTGCTACTCTAGAAAATTATATCATGGAGCTGTAGAAATTCAGTGAGCAGTAATTTTCTGTGCGAGAAATAGAGCTGGTATAGCTGGTTTCAGTTTGACATACAGTATATCAATACAATGACGATATTGTCAGCACTGGAAGAGGTGCAATGGATAGATCATCAAGAAAAACATGCTATAAAGTGATTAATCTGCTCAGTGACACAAAGTTTTAAAGAACGAGCCTGTACATTCGGTATGGGTTTACTTAGGAATAATCTCATAATGCAACAATGAAGCAAAATGTACAAGCTTATCTTTCTGGTTACAGGTTTTGTTTTGTAACTCCTGGCTGTTGCCTATAACTTGTCTTTTCTAATTAATTTTAAAATAAATTCAGAATAGTTTTATGGCTAAATGACTGTCACCAAGAACGTGTAATATCCTTGCTTTATGTATTTGAATTTTCACTAATCAAGCTATGAATTTGATAATTAGAAAGATTTTGATTACCACAAAATGAGCGGTAAATTTCCACCACAATAGTACTGGGATTTTTTTTTTTTTTTTTTTTAAGTAAAACTCAAGCCTTTTCATTTTCTTTATGCTATTATAAAAATCTGTTATCTAAAATGGAGCTAACAAGAACAGTTTTCATGAAGGTTTGATAATTATTATATTGTGAACTACATTAATCGTTATGAAAGCAATTACTCTGTGTCTGGAAATCCATAGACTATATGCAAGGAAATGTGAAGTGCCCATGCAGAGACAGCTATACTGTAAATTTTATTTCTCCAAATGAAGCTGGTTATTCTATTAGGGAATCCTTTCAACTAAAACATAAAGCATGAAACACAAATGGTACTGATTCTGTAGTTCATTTGTATAAATAATCACTGCTGCTTCTGTGGCTCGGATTGTAGAATCAGGTTGTAGTGCTTCTCTGTAAAGTATTCCTCAGCAAAAAAAGGTATAAAGGACAAGAGCTTAAAAAAATCTTCAAATGTTATTCATGGATATGCTTAAGAAATAAATTGGTAGAATCAGCAAGGGACAAAGTAGCACTAAACTGAAATGTTAACATTTCTGCCTGTCCTGGTATCAGCAAGTTACACACTTCAGGCAAAGGCGTCCTGGTTTCTGGTCCCACTCCTCTGCAGCAGCCAGGCTACTATGTTCTCACGCACCCGCCATCGTAGATGAGACTGAAACCACAAAGGCTTCATCTGTGTGAACCATTTCAAGACTTCTAGGGAGCGTTCCCAGGAACCTGGTCCTCTGTACTGTCACAATGCCACAGGCCTTTTGCACAGTTGTCATTTGTGAGATTTAGCACTGTCCCTGATAATTCTGGGCAGGGTTCAGGAGTTAGCATGGACCAGGGAGCCTTCCCTGCAGCTGTCATCCTGGAGACAGGTGAATTTAGTGTTTCAGAAGAGGCAGCTTTGAGGCTCAGTACCTGAGGACAGTGCCAGCGTGTTTGTAGTACCGTGGGGTCGGCTGAAGTTCCCTGTGGCTGTGGGCTGCGGACGAGCTCGCCCGGACAGGGGAGGGAGCCTGTGGGCACTGGGATGGGGCAGTACTCCTGCGCTGCTCCTCAGCAGAAGTTCAAAGTTCAGCCTAAGGCCTTGTTTTTCCTGTTGGTACATTTCATAACCATCAAACAGTTCTTAATCCTGGTCTAAAGCTCTTCCTCAGAACGTGCATTCTACTGCAGACTTCTGTGAATAACTGGCAGTAGTGCCGGTGGCTGCAGCTCCCTTGCCTGCACTAACAACGGGTCAGCACAGGAGACAAACCCTTTCAGGTAGGGACCAAGATTTTTGCCTTGGCACGGGAGGCTTGCAACAGCAGCGACAGAAAGACTGAGTGAATTGAATACTAGTAGAAAACTCACAGATATGGTTATTTTCCTTTCTTTAGTTATTGCTCTTCTCAATACAACAAGCAGGAAAAAATAGTTTTCATTTTCATGTTGGCTTTTAAAGCAAAAACCATTCTTGAAAGTGATGTTGCCTTGAGATAAATTAAGATTTAATGGTGATGTTATTTTCTGAACTTTGCTGTACCATTCCATGGCATTTTTCTGTGCTTTGCCTTGTCTTTTAACATTGCTTAACACGTTTGCAGTGTAGATTGTCAGAGTACTTCTAAGCCACCTCAGACAATCAAAGCTACTTTCCTGTTTCCTCATGTAATGTTCATAGGTAAGTGTTTTGTGATCACAGGTTTGAAATTTTGCTGTTCATTTACACCAAAGTTGATAAAGCATTTAAACCTAAAATTTAGAAATAGGAAATTTCAGCTTCCTGACATCTCAGCTCTGCTGTCTCAAAGATAAAATCTTCAATCTGTTTATTTTCAAGAAGTTTGGCAAGTTAATACCCCGAAAATACCAGTCTGTCTCTCTACGATCTGTTTCTATATCCGTCTGTCCCTCTTAGACAACTGTAAGGCTGGTATTACTCTGGTGCTTGTCAGTGAACAAATGCCACAGTTATGTATGGTACAGGAAATCCAACTTAGACAAGAAAACAGCTAGGCTCAGGGCAAAGGCTATTTCGTTCTTTGTCAGAGTGAATCAATCAATCAATCTTTGCTTCTTCAATTTCTTCTTTCTTTGTCTTGTACCCTTCTGTGGTCCTTGAGCTGACTAGTTTGGTCTGTAGGGTCCTCAGTTTGAGGCTACTTAGTAGCAATGTCCTTCCTTAATTATAAAACAAGACAACTGTAAGCAGAAAGAACTGATTCACACTCTTTACCTTAAAACAAAACAAAAAACCAACCCATCATCGTAAGTGTAACTTGTAATTCTCTATGCCTCTTCCAGTCCTGCCTAGGAAAACAATGCAAAACCGAATTAGTCCTGAATTGACCACAAAGACTTTCCACAGGGTAAACAGATCAGGCGTTAGGGATAAAAAGGATCCCAGAAGAGTACCCACATACAGCTGCATAGT
This sequence comes from Tetrax tetrax, assembly GCA_009806455.1. Lineage (NCBI taxonomy): Eukaryota > Metazoa > Chordata > Aves > Otidiformes > Otididae > Tetrax > Tetrax tetrax. The sequence continues at coordinate 313,968 of WHYT01017331.1, forward strand.
GCGTGACATGTAGGAGGTAATACTCTGTTTCAGTCAGAAAGTCGTGAAGGGCACTGTTTCACAGGCAAATAAAATGAGTAAGTTTCCACGAAGATTCTGTAACAAGTTCCTGTCTGGTTCCTTCCTTACAGGAGCAGAGGGAAGAATATTCAATCCTCTCTCGTTACCTGCTAGCTCACCTGCTCCTGGGCTGGCCCTGTGCCAGCATCCCTCTCCTTTTTGCCGGCTCATTCCTGCACCACTCGGGTTCCGTGCCTCATTCTGTCTGGTATCAGCCTCTCTTCAGCTTCGCATCAACGGTCATCTGAGAGGTCACCTTTCCTTCCTTTTATTTCCGTTACTGATGAGATCATTTAAAGGTCCGTTTGTTCTGTTTCAGTTAGTAAAGGCCTGGTCAGGATGGCTGTGCAGTCTGTTATTAGCAGTCTGAGCATATCATGAACTGTGGGTTATTTTGTGTGTGTTTAAACATTACTGCTTGGCTGTTACATCCACTTACTATGACGGTGGTTGTTAAAGACAAGCATATGAACCATTTAAATGATGCACAGGGAAACAGAGTTGGGGTTCATCTGTGAACTCACCCTAGAAGTGTGGAATGACGTCTGTCATCCAAGATGAATGTACAAATTACTTCCCCTGGAGGAGAAGCAGTTGAAAGACTAGGCTGATTCTTGAGGGGGAGGATGCTCAACAAAGCAAAGAATCTGTTCTGTGGTTGGTGTGTTGGGTTTTTTTTTTAAACTCAGAATTAGGGCATTATGTTTTCTGTATAACATCCAGTAAAGTCCACCAAAAAGAAACCGGGACTATGCTTACTCTCCATTTACCAGCTATGAGTTCCTGCCCAGAGGTGATATACAGAGCTGAAAACTATCTCATTCTAGGACCAAATTTGTGTCCTTTGGGGTTTTTTTGTTGTTGTTTTGGTCCAGATTTTTTAGTAAATTATTTGAGAAATAGCTTTTTGTATTCTGTGAAGATTGACAGAAAAGAACACACACCAGAGAGCAAACCTCTGCAAACCTGTGTAGTGTTAACCCTACAGTAAATAATGAGTAGCATTAGACTCGAGCAGTGTAACACACTGAAGAGACGAGATAGTATGCAAACAAATGTAAATAAGATAATACACAGCAAATAGATGCTCAGTTCTCTAACCAGCTGAATGTATCCTTTGCTAGCAATCTTTAAATATTGCTAAAACACACTTTCAAAGAGCTTAATGCCATCAGAAATCATTGCTAGGGTTAAAATCACTACTCCATAATAGAGGCAGTCCACAGCAACCTACAGCAGAGTTCAGAGTGTAACACGGTGGCAGGAGAGAGAATCAGGAGGCTGCGCTTGCGAGTCCTTCACCTGAGTCACACTTGTTCTTGCATGTGCAGCTTTCCCTCCTACAGGAACTTCCACCTCTGTCAAAGTATTTCTAATCCAGTTATTTGTCTGGATCCTTGCACTGCTTTTGGCTGGGACAGAGTTGATTTTCTTCACAGTAACTTCCGTGGTGCTCTGGACCTGTGCTGAAAAGCTGGGATATTTTAGTTACTGCTGAGCAGCGCTTGCGCAGTGTCAAGGGCTTTTCTGCTCCTCGCCCTGCCCCACCAGTGAGCAGGCTGGAGGTGTACCAGGGTCTGGGATGGGACACAGCTGGGACAGCTGACCCCAACTGACCCAAGGGATGTCCCAGACCATAGGACATCGTGTTCAACAATGAAAGCTGGGAAGGAGGAGGAAGGGGGGATGTTCAGAATGATGGCGTTTGTTTTCCCAAGTCACCATTAGGTGTGATGGAGCCCTGCTGTCCTGGGGGTGGCTGAACACCTTCCTATGATGGGAAGCAGTGAATGAACATTTTGCTTTGCTTGCTTGCATGGTTTTTGCTTTATCAGTTAAAGTGTCTTCATCTCAACCCAGGAATTTTCACACTTTACTTTTCCAACTCTCTCCCTCGTTCCATGGTGGGGAGTGAGCAAGCAGCTTTCGCTGTTAATCCCAAGTGAACTGCCTAAAATGCCACAAGGATACTACTTCTGCAGGGAGTATAATTTTTATGGAATAAAATATACTGGACAGAGAAAAGTCTTTCTTGGTATCATTTCTCCTGTTAGGATAAAAACCCTAAAGGTCCATGTTTATTTTGGGATTCAAAACATTCCAAGGGACTCATGGTTGTGGGGGTTTTTGGTGTGTATTTTGCATTATTCTTTAAATGCCTTTCAATAGTACCTAGTATAATAGACTCCACAATTTTTCCAGGAACTGAAGTTAGATTAAGAGGTCTGTAGCTTCCTGGGTCTTCCCTCACACCGTTCTTATAAATTGGAATGACATCAGCTAGCTTCCAGTCACCAGGCACCTCTCCAGACTCCCAAGACCTTTGGTAGATGAATTTTTGATGTTTTCTTTGTAACTTGCTAATTATTTTTTTTAAATCCAGGAGATTTTTCATAGAAAAAAATATTTTTTTCCATGTGATTTATTTCAGAATTCTTCTACATTCAAGATACTCCAGCTCTTACTCACCTTCATGCTTGTTTTGGAAGAAGTGTTTTGTATTGGCTCGTCTTAGCACATGCAAAGTGACATGAAATGTTAAGACCATGTTTGAAGGTTCTTTCTGGGACTTGGAATAAGATATTGGTCAGAAAAGAGTGATAATTTTTGCTTTAATTAATTTGAAGGAAAAAAAATAACTTTCCTTCATTTTGTTATATCATATTCTAACAGTACATTTACTTATTTCCCAGTTTTTGGAGTCAGGGCACAAGCTTTTCATGGCTGCCTGTTCTGTAGCACCTAGATGGCAGAGAAACACACAACATTACTTCACCATTTTCTCCCCCTAACACATGCAAGCAAAGGGTCCATTTTTAAAATCATTTAAGCTCTTTTGTTAGGGAGACCCATTACAGGGCCTGGCCCCATCCTGCCATTCTAGTAGAATCATAGAATGGTTTGAGTTGGAAGGGACCTTTAAAGGTCACCTAGTCCAACCCCCAATTAGTAACAATTCCTCCCCTAACATGTTGGTGACTCAATGCTTGAAAATGTAAGAATCCTGTTTCCAGGCAGATTGCATTTATGAGCTGAGCAGTATCCATGTTCCCAGGATCAGGTGTATTCCAGGCGTCAATGAAAGAATCACCTAGGATTCATTAATTTCTGTGTACTTAATTTGGAAACGTCTTATCAAGGCTGAACAGATCCTTGTGCACATCAGTTATGGTAATCTGCTGTGTCTGTAAATTTGTGTGAAAGAAAGAAATTGTCTTCCTGACATGGAAGAGGAAATCACGGCAGAAGTTCCTAGGCCTAGCATCGGCCAGGATGTGGCTTACACATCATAGCTCATTTGTGCGTACTTTTCCTTTCCAGACAGCTGCAGTTAATGAGCTGGATACATGAGACAGCAGTTAATGTCTTGTCTCTAGGTAGTATGTGAAAATTCACATTCTTTCCATTCTTTTTACATCTTTGTGGTTATTTATACGCAGTTACCTATAGTGCATGCAGAACAGTCTATTATTACCATAATTGCCAGCTCTGATAGTGCGATATCCAGGAAAATCAGGCATGAACTGCAGCCTTGTTCTGCTACTTGCTGCACAAGAGCAGACTAGGAAGGACTATGCTCAAAAACATCAGCATAGATATTGAACATGAGCATAAGACAAATGGAGCATACAGACAGAAAGGTGAAAACAAGAAAACAATGGGGCAAGAAAAGGGGGAGTTTATATATTTTCTATATGTGTTGACCAGCCATCTAGATCACAGAACCTTAGCTCCCATGCAAGTACCTGTAGGTAGCTATTAGGTTGCCCATTAGCGGTCTTGTCTCCAAAATAACCAAGCTGAGCTCCCCCCACCTCTCTTCATATGCCATATGCTCACTCCCTTAGAACCCCTTTATTACATCGTTTCCAGCTTCTTGATGGCTTTCTCATACTGGGGCCCACAGAACTGCAGCTGGCCCCCAGATGCAGCACTGAACAGGGGCAGTGCTTACTGCCCTGCACCTGCTGACTGTACTCTTGCTAGAACAGCCCAGGATGTGGTCATTTTCAACTTGCTGTCCCCCAAGAGTTCCAGGTCTATGTAAAACTACGGTTGTACCACACAAATATTAGTGAAAGCAAAGCCAATTAGGTACAGACACCTGGTGAATTAGAAAAATTGCTGTCACAGCGCAGCCGTGAAAGAGGGAGCTGCAGGCAGGTCGCATCAAATTTGGACAGAGCCAGTGTAACAAGCCTTGGTGCTGAGGCCTGGCAAACTCGATACAGAGCTCATGGTCTGTTACTTGCAATGGCAATGCCGTGTTACAAGGCTACATGGCTGTAGTCAGACAGACAGACTGGTGTGAAGCTTCCTTTCTTCCTTCCCATCCATCTCCACCCTTCTCAGTTCTGTCAGTCTCCTCCGATAGGACATTTTTTGAGGGAAAATTGATGGAAAATGTTTTGACAAATATTTTTTAGGGAAATCTGTGTGTATTTTTTGTAACACAGATTTTCTTACTCCTCACTACCTGGAGCAAAGTGAAAGCATGGGTACAATGGCCACCAGACAAAGCCTTTAGTGAGCACGGGCTGAAACGTGACCTGGGCCACTGCAGCGGTGCGTACTTGTGATGTACTCAACACACCTGAAACAAATGACCCTGCAGCACAGTAAAACTCTGCGTTTGCCTTACCAAAGTAAATAACAGCTGTGAATCTCCTTCTCTGGAGCATGTTTTACTGAAGCCATAAAATGCTGCGCCACAGTCTGCTTCACAGCAAATGTAAGGCAAAAGCCCGATATCCCCGTGCCACATCGCCAGCGCTCCGGAGGTGCGGGATTGCCATCTGCAGGGCACCCGCTCCCCCGGCGGCCGGCAGGCTCCTGCTCCCCGTGGGTATCCTTCAGAAATGTACGAATGAGAGCACTGCTGGAGAGAGACGCATCCAAAAAATGCGTGTGTCTAAACTGCGGCTCCATTAACGAGAGTCCTGTTGCCCTACAGAGTCACTGGATTTGCAGCCAGCTTGACGCAGGAATTGCCATTATCCGTTTCCTAAAGGTGGTCCTATCCCCTCCAGTACCTCACGTGGTTATACATATGTTGCTGGACACGCAGGAGTGAGATGAACAAGCCTGGGAAGATGGATAGAGATGAAGGAGTCTCTCCTCAAGGCCAGTGCTTGCATCTCCCCCTTGGCAGAACAGCTTCACCGCTCTGGCCTGGGCAGCAGGACAGGAGAGCTGGGCTTTGTGACTGCCGCAGGCAGCGGGTCACCTGTGCGCTCCAGGGCTGGCTGGCCGTACCACAAAACGGTGTCAGTCCTCTGACAGCTCTGGGGCACTATTCAGTACAAGCAATAAGCACAATGACACTGCCTTGGAACGCTCGCTTGTCACATCCCACTGCATCGCGTTGGTGTCCTGCCTGCCAAGGCTCACACAGGAAAACATAGGTCCCACCTGGAGTGGGAGAGACTGAAGATTCAGCCTTTAAACCAGCTTACTAAAAGATAATTTTGATACTGCTTGTTACATGCTCATAGTTATTTTCCATTCTGTTAACAATCTGGTCAATTTATTTCACATTTCAGTGTGGAAATTCTGTTTGCTAGCATCACCAAAACACATCAAATGATGGATTTAGTGCAGTGCTCCTTCTCCTAATGCTTCTATGAAATAATCACCCTGATTTACTTACATGACTAGTCCCTCCTCATCAGCTGGCCCCAGCCTTACAGGCACAAATATTTCAATAACCAGCCAAGACCAACCTCAAGCAACTACACTGGAAAAGAGACCCTAGCATTAAAATTCAATTAAATAATATTAAATTAAATTTGTTATACTAGGGAAGGACCATCCTTCTCAACTTTATGTCAGTTTGCACACCATCAGAATAACCCTAGCAGAGATCAGTGGCTGTACATGGCTGAGGCATTGATGTCCCACTACTCCTTGATAGGAAGATTACAGTCTGCTGCTGCTTTCATTCTGCCCAGCTTTTCTCACTGATATTTGTGATAACATAATGTGAAATAATCTCAACTATCCTGAAGCTGTCAGTACATAAGAACTCTTGTAGAAATGGGTAAGACTGTTTGCAAACTCCAATGTGTGAAATGATGCGCAGTGCTGAGCAGTACACTCTCCGAAATGTCTCCTTTGCCTAGCAGCGTTGCACTATAACCTTGCTGTAATGAAACGCAACACACACCACCGCTTCTTGCATTGCCAGACAGTGAGCAGTGCTTTTTCCTCACAGTCAGCTTTTGGCAGAGGGACATGAGTCACGTGCAGGAAAGCTGATGAGATGACACACAACGTGTGATACATTGGCCGTATCTGAGCTGTAATTGTGGCCCTTGCTTTCCTAGACTTTCTGATACAGGTCTTCCTATGGTTCTCAGTTCACTCAGAAAATTATAATGCAATTTCCAGAATTGTATTTAGCAGGCCTCTGTAGTACTTTCCTCTTTGCTACAGTAGCTGGACTTAATGAGTGCAGTTTTGATGCACTGATACTATTGAGAAGTCCTTCCCCGCCACGATCACCCAAGGAAGACGCTGTCTGTGGTGCCTGGCCAAGTTCAGTGCAGGTTTCTGTGCCAGCTCAGGAGCTCTGCGAGGAGCGCCTTTACCCAGCAGCTCCTTACAAATCTGGCCAAGCTCTGTTGGGAGTTCTGCTTTTGATTCCTGGCACAGCCCTGGTTTCAGCCAGCTCAAAGGAGCAGTTTTAAACTAGTTCTGCAAAGTGTTTGCAAAGTGCAGTACCAAATGCTTCACAGCTTTGGTACTACATGGTACCATGAGTACTCCTGGTTTGGCAGAATCTCAGTACGGGGAAATGAGATTCTTTGCAGAATTCAATTCTGCTGATAATGTTGTGAATCATTGTGAAGGATGGTATATTTTAAGTTACTGTAAAGACCAGCACTTTGTGGTTCTTTGTTGGGTTTTATTCAGCCCGTAGATCAGAGGCACAGAGTGACGGATAAAATAATCATGCAGAGTAGTGTTCATACTGCAGCTCCACACTCGTAAATCCATCTGTGTTACCATGTAGGATCTGACTTAAAATGGTAGTTAATAGCAGCTTCACTTCCACAAGGAAGGAGAGAAGTTCTCTCTTCCAGGAGGAGTGGCCGACACACCAGAGGGCTGTGCTGCTGTTCAGAGAGACCAGGACAGGTGTCATGGTTTAGCTAAGATGAGAGGAAATGGCCTCAAGTTGTGGCAGGGGAGGTTTAGGTTGGATATTAGAAAACATTTCTTTACTGGAAGAGTGGTCAGGTACTGGAACAGGCTGCCCAGGGAAGTGGTAGAGTGTTCAAAGAGGTGTTCAACGAACATGCAGATGTGGCACTTCAGGACATGGTTTAGTAGGCATGGTGGTGTTAGATTGATGGTTGGACTTGATGATCTTGGAGGTCTCTTCGAACCTTAAGATATTGAGAAGATGTCAATATAAAGCCTGAGGCAAGTTCAGCCTAGAAGTCCCACCTGAGTTACCCTTTGATGCTCTCACCTTTCCCAACAATACAAGCAGGGTGGCAATGCGTGTGTCTCAGTGCAGGTTTCCTAAAAACCTCTTCCTCATTCAAAATGCGCTCTTGCAGGCTGTGTGTAAACAGCTCCTATTCCACTTTCAGGCACTACGGTGCACATATGTGCACACTGAGCATTGCCAGTAGAGCAACACGCTTCCCAGTATGCTGGAGGATGGTGTCCCCACAGAGGCTGAGATCCCAATGGGTGCTGCAGCCTCTCTCTCTGAGTGAAGATTTGCAGTGGAAGAGTCATGAGCCCCTTGCTGTCTGACACTCTCCTCACCTTGCAGGATGCTGCTAGAGGAAGCCTGGTTGGCCCATTTTTCCTACTCTGTCCTTTCTGTTAAATGCACTTGCAGTAGAAAGCACACATCACAGACCCACACTGGTGAGAAATGTGTTGCTAGGCAACACGAAACTTCACAGTGGTATTCCAGTTCCTCTCTGATAAAGTCAATAAGAAACAGAGCATGCCGTCAGTGGATTTCTAAGTTTCTTTTACATTTAATTTTATTAGCACCTATAATGTGAAGAGAGACGAGAGAAATGGGGCCAGGATTTTTGAATGATGCAAAGAGAAGATGGACAGTAAAAACTACTCCATGAAATAAAGAGAAGAGCAAGAAGTGCTGGAATGGAGGATAAAAATTAAAGGAGCAGTAGCTGCACTTGCAGAGTGGCAGAAAATGAACATGGATGCGGTATGATGTCAGCATTCCACAAAAACAAAAGACAAACCAACATAAGGCATACAAACACAGAAATAACAATATCAAATTCAGGAACATATTACTTAGGAGGAAATTATGTATCCCTAAGGAAAAACATACCCGTTCAAAAACAGGCGAAACAGCAGCAGAGACTGGCAGTGATTTTCTCTGCACCTTTCAGCACATGACCTTTCCGTTTTGTTCTAGATTTGCCAATAATAAGGTGCTGGGCATGTGACTGAGCTACGCTGCACACAACTGGACGACGCAGAGCGCCCAGCTGTACACGTGATGGTCAGAAGACGCCCTAGCTGTCTGGCATCTCGCTCATGTCCCACAGCCTGCTCAGTTTTGCCGTGATGGGTAAATCCTCCCCTAGGCAGCCCTGACCCCCTGCTTCAGCCTTATAATTTTTTCTCCACCTTGTCTCCAGACTTTTCCCATGTGAAGTAGCCAGTGGTGAGCAGTTCCGTGCAGCAGACCCTGTGCGATTACCGTCAGAGCTGGCAGGCTGATGTCTGAGGAGCCTGTGGAGAGGGACTGCGGGAACTGTCTACCGCCAGCGTGGGCAAGCAGCAGTTTGTCATCTCATTCATCTGCTGAACAGGGAAGCTTGTTCTTCAAGGCAGTTATTGATCATGCCAAAGACTAGGCAAACTGGACAGGCAGAGTGCCGTGAACCGGAAAGCTCGAAGCACTACACTACAGGGAGTTGCAAGACCCATTCATTTTCTGCCAGATCATCTCAGAGCAAAGGCAGACTCCCTCTCACAACTATGAAAATGCATCTCTTCTTTTCCAGAGCCTATTTTTCGGGAGAGCTAAGCATCAAATCCGCATAGCCTGAGCCTGCCTAATCTTGCAGCACACAGGCATGCCGCACGTCTGAGGTGCCTGTCTCAGCAAAAACCTGCCAGTCCGCTGCTGGATGGGCAAGTTGGACAGGTGCTGCTGGGCTATGTTGTCTTGCACCCTCACGCTGTTTTCCCACCTTGGACTGTTTTCCCCATGTCTAGTGTCTCAGAGCTGCACAGCCTTATAAATCATAGAGACCTGAAAATATTCAAAAGCTGATCTTATGATCACTGGAAAGCAAATACTGGCATATGCATTATTCTGCACCCCTGGGACTGCCACGGAAGTGTGGGTGGCCACCAAGTTTGAAGACAGGGCTCAAAGAAACAGTAAGTTTGCATGCAAGAAAAGAAGGAAATTATCTGCCTGTGCCCAGGTCTGCGTGGGCACCTGATGCTGAGCATTCGTGTACCTAACAAATTAAAAGTTCACAAGTAAAACATTGATATGCCTTGTGAAGCACCCTGAAGATTTATTCATGACATATTAGAGAGGACATTGGTAATAGTGCTTTCTGCAAAGAAAATAAATAGTAGAAATCAATTTAATTAGCATTAGACTTGAATTACAGATTTTTCCTGACTTTTTCCCAGGCACCTGCAACAAGAGGCTGCTCCAGACATGATGGAAGTTCAGGAATCGCAACTCACTGAGGTCATAAATGTTCAGGTGTACTCTGCACCCCAGAGTACTCTGCATTCCCTGGGTCATATTAAAGCCAGCCGAGAAGTGCCAGGTTTTCTCCAGACCAATTGCCCTTTCTGTCACTGTCAGCCCACACTGCAGACTCCCCGGAAGCTACCCGCATTACCTGAGCACCCTGCTTCTTCCGTCGCTTTGCGCGCTAGCTGAGCCCTGCGCAGCACCCAGCGAGCAGAGCAGCGCCTCATGACCCCTTCTGCAGCACGCGCTGAGCCTCCTGCTCCCCACAGGCTCCTGCAGTCTCTCCCTCTGCATGCATTACATTTGGGTGAATTTGCAGAAATGACAGTGGGGCAATGCACATGAGACACAGTAGGAAACATGAGACTGGTTATCTTCAGCTGCCAGTGTTAGTTCTTGATCCTGAGTTGCAGGGAGGGGATTGAGACATCTAGAGGGCTGGGTTTCTAGGGAACTGTTCCAGCTTCTTTATTTCTTCCATGTTAATGAATGCTGTCTCTCTTTTTCCTGTTTTATATAGATAGTAAAGAAATTAACACTAATGCAGACAAACAGCATATTTATGAAGACATGAATTATGAAAAATAATTAATTTTGCAGCCAATGTTAATTGAACAGGTATCATATAGATAATATACTTATGTGAATAATTTAGAAATGCGTATCATTGACTTTGGTGACAATCAAGGTATTTGTCTATGAATATTCATATGGTATCATTAAGATATAATGCCAAATAAGGAACACGTGAAACAATGACTGTTAATGACAGTTTAATTCTTAATTTCTAAGACCTTTATAAATGAGATATTAGCCTTGAAATGTCATCATACCTGCAGTGTTTAATCTGACAATACACATTTTTATTTATACGATATAATATTAATTATAAGGTAGAGCTTTCCAGTTATTTTTATTGTCATTTACTAAAGGCTTAAAAGTACAGAGATAATTTATTAAATGCTGGCTTTCAAAATGTGTAAATTACAAATAATATTCCTATAAGATAAAGTTACTGTAGTATGTTAAAATACATATATATATATTGCATTTTCTTGAAATTCCACTTTACATAAGTTTAATGTGGTCTTTTCTCATCTCTGTATCGTGAGGGATAAGGAAGTATTAATTTTATCCATTTTTTACTCTTTGTAATGAGCCACAAGGTTGAGGGGCGACCACGTTGCTGTTTACAATTTCCTGAGGAGAGGACATGGAGAGGGAGGTGTTGATCTCTTCTCCCTGGGATCCAGGGAAAGACTCCTGGGAATGGTTCAAAGCTGTGCCAGGGGAGATTCAGACTGGACATTAGAAAGCATTTCCTTACCAAGATGGTGGTCACACAGTGGAACAGGCTTCCTGGAGGTGGTCGATGCCCCAAGCCTGTCAGTGTTGAAGAGGCATTTGGACAACACCCTTCATAAACATGCTTTGTCTTTTGGTCAGCCCTGACGGGGTCAGGCAGTCAGAGCAGATATCATTGCAGGTCCCTTCCAACAGAAATATTCTATGCTATTCTATTCTACTCTATCCTATTCTGTTCTGTTCTAATAAGGTAATACTTTCTGTCAACATGGGGAGAGCAGTAGATGTTGTTTACCTGGACTTCAGCAAACGTTCAACACCAATTCCCACATCTTAGTGGATAAACTGGCAAGACATAGTTTGGATGGTTGGTCTCTGAGATGGGTAGGAAAATGGGTAATAGTCTGCACCTAGATCATAGTGATCAATGTTTTTTACTCAGGCTGGTAGCCTGACACAGATTGAGCCTCCCAGGGATCAACACTGGGCCCCACACTGGTCAATATCTTCATAAATGATCTGGATGACGGGATTGAACGCACTCTCGCCAAGTTTGCTGACACTAATCTTGGTGGTGAGGTAAGCACATCAGAAGGGAGAGCCATCTCACAGAGAGACCTAGACAGGCTGGAAGAGTGAGCTAGCAAGAACACTATGAAGTTTAACAAAGGCAGGTGCAAAGTCCTGCACCAGGGATGGATAAACCCAAGAGTCTGGTACAGGCTAGGGTCTGTGTGGCTGGGGAGCAGCCTTGCTGAAAGAGACCTGGGGGTACCTGGTGGGCAGCAAGCTGAGCATGAGTTAGCAAAGTGCTGCTGCAATAGTGCAGGCAAATTGGATCCTGAGCTGCATCCACAGAGGCATTACTAGCAGAGAGAGAGATGTCGTCATCCTACTCTACTCAGTGCTTGTCAGGCCGCACCTGCAGTATTGTGCCTAGCTCTGGTTCCCAGAACTAAAAAAAGACAAACAGACTGGAGAAGGTCCAAATGAGGGCCATGAAGGTGATCAAAGGGCTGGAGAACCTGCTCTGTGAGGAAAGACCGAAGGAGGAGAGGAGAAGGCTCAGCGAGGGCCTCATCTCAGCATTCCAGTACATAAAAGGTGGCTCCAAAGAGGATGGAGGCTCTCTCTTCTCAAGAAGCCACATGGAGAAGACAAGGGGTGATGGGTACAAGCTGCACCAGGAGAGGTTTCATCTTCATACAGAGAGAAAATTTTTGCAGTGAGAACAATCGTTCACTGGAACAACCTTCCCTGGGACATGGAGGTTTTCAACATGTGGCTGGACAGGGTAATAGAAAATCTCATCTAGGCTCCCTTTCCTATGAAAGGTTGAAACAGATGATCTTTGAGGTCCCTTCCAACCATAGAATCATGACTCTATGATTCTTTGTAAGCTGTTGAAGTCTTGAATCCCTTTGCTTTTTGCCAGGCGAATGATGATGAATCTTAAGGAGAACTAAAGCTGAAAGATGGACATAAAGAGCCTAAGGACCATGGCTTCTTTACATTGTGATTCTTTTCTGTAATCCAGCATTTCATAACGTTCTTAACTGCTCTTGCTAGTAGAAGTTAAACCATTAAAGAGAACTGGCCTTTTTTGCATACTTAGCACTGATAAATGTGCTAATGAATGTAGTTCTACTATATGGCAATTTGGGGTTTACTTCTTTAACCGACTGAATTATGATTTCCTTTCCTATCTAGAGAAATGGGAACAGTAGTTATACCACTTCCTTTGAAGTAAGAGTTTTAGACAGCATAACTTTTGGAATATCTAGAGTGTTCTTGAAGTTTGGCTTCTGCTTACGATAAACATACATAACATGAATCACAGAAAATCTGCTCTTTGATTGTACGTATTTGAGAGCAGGAAAAATGGATTCACATCAGTAGAATCACAGAATAGTTTGGATTGGAAGGGACCGTTAAAGCCCACCCAGTCCAACCCCCCTGCACGGAGCAGGGACATCTCCAACTGGATCAGGTTGCTCAGAGCCCCGGCCAACCTGGCCTTGAAGGTAAAGTGAGTAGGTAGATAAAGCCAGTAGGTAAAGCCAAAACAGAAATAGTCAAGGCAGCAAGCCAGAAGTTGATGAACTTGTCATCTGGCACAACAGTCCAAAGCCAAGGTACTTCTGCATTTAGAGGAAAAAAAAAAATTGTCTTCTTGAAGTTCGATGATTTTGAACTGAGAGTCTGTTTCTTAAGTGAGTGAGAGCATCAAATTATTTGTTTCAATGATGAAAGGTTACCCAGAAATCCAATCAGAGATCTTTTCAGCAGAAGATCCAAAAGAAGAGATGCCTGCTTGTCCCCCTGCAGTGTTTTTCAACATCTGTATTGATTTTGAAGGACTTGTAGAACTTGTTCTTTCTGTGGTTGTCTCTGAAACAACCAGAGCTCATTTTCAAACATAAACACAGATTTCATGTCAGGCAACAGCTTTAAGATTGTTTGCAGCTGCATACTAAGTTCACCCAAATGAAACAAGATAAAACCCAGAAATGTGCTGTCTAAAATTCATGATGGTTTGTTAGTTCAGAGCATTTTGTGTTTGTCTTTAATGAATAGTTTTATGCTTTTAACAGTTTTTAAAATAAGTAATTTACTTTATGAGGGTTGTTATACAGTGCGGTAAAACATCACTTTACAGGAGCTGTTTGCTAAGGTTTTCAGATTGTCTGTGCATGCGTAAGAATATACCTGACAATTTCCTCAGCAATTTTCATAATGCAATCTATACTCTCCTGTTTCAAATATTAGCAATTCACAATCTAATAGTGCAATTAAGTATCCAAAATTCAAGAAAGCAAGTGTCAGCTCTACCTAATTCCACATTTTTTCTACCATATTTTTACAACTCTGACACAGTGCAGCCTCCAGCCCTAGGCACCCTGAGACATGCTTTGCTGATGCTCCTGATGCTGCCCATCCGTGCAGTGTCTGTGCACTGAAAATAAACTTGCCCTAGCCTCATCAACTATTAAGAATAATGTATTAGCTCATCTGCGTCCAGAAATGTGTAGAGGCTTGGCACCATTGCACAACATCCCCTTCAATTGTTCCCAGAGCTGATTCTGATGATACCTGCTTGGGCTGCTGCATCTGGTCACCAGCCTCCTAACCCCACAGGAGCTGGTCCTTGTATTTCCTTAATAACGTCTTTTTTCTGAAGTTTGGTTGTAGCTCAGTTTAACATTAAAAACACCAGGACAGCTGCAGCACTGATTTAATCCAGATACCAGTAAATTGATACGAATGTGCAGCCTCTGTCACACCACAGACCATGGGGACACCGAAGTCAGGAGCAGGCTGCGAGTGCTGCGTGGAGACCAAACACCGCTCTGCCCTGCAGCCACAGCAATTAGTGGACTTTTAGGTTTTCATTTGCTTTCTCAATCTTGTTTAAACTTCTGTCGGAGCTTCTTTGTGAACAGATGTTACTGTCTGTCACTTTAAAAAAAATGATCATACCTGATTTATATCTTCTGTTTGTGGGACAGAGTGTAGACACGTTCTGGCACTGAAAGACATTCAAGGACACAGATAGACATGAAATATTTCCAGTGTAGTTACAAGAGGTGTGTTTTGTCACAGCTTGAGCAGTGCTATTTCCAGATAAGACATTATATATGCCTTGAAAATTTAAAAATCATAGTACAATTGACCTCAAAGATTAGGATAAAATGCCTATTTTTTTTTTAATCAAAACCACAGTATGTTATGAGAGAGTGAATTCTTAGTTGGTGGAAGACAATCAGCTGACCATAATTGTAAGTCATGCCCTGGGGCTGCTGGACCAAATGGCTCTTTATCAGTTCTGCTATGCACACATTTAAAACTTGATACCACTGAATTCAAACATGAAATTTCACTGTGTGTAAAGACATACTGAATGCTCCTTGTTCAGAACTAAGAGTGCCCTGACCAGTACAGTGCAATTCAGTCCAGCCGGTGTCTGTTTGCGCCCTGAAAACAGAAGGGGTAGCGGTTTGAGTGGTGCGAAGGAGTAGTGGGAACCAGACAGCCCCTGTGGCTTTGCTTCAGTAGGGTTTCCCTTTATATCATAGGACAATCTACAGAATGGGAATGACTGTCTTTAGAGTTTTTTCCCCCACACATATGGAAACAATTCGAGGAAAGGTAGAAGGGTGGCCCAGGAAGCCAGAAGCTGAAAGGAGGCACTCATGCTGGACAAGGCATCATGATCGCTGTCTGTACAGGCATGGCAGCAGAACACTCGCAGAGACAATGTGGCTTGCAGCGTGGGTACAGGCTATCCATACGTCAGGAGTGCAGCAAAAGTGGCCAGGTGACTGTGAGGGACTACAGCATACAGCTTTCTCATCATACAGGGAGAATTTACCTGCTCTGCACAGACTGAATGCCAGATTACAGAACATCCTGGCACGCAGAACTGACTCAAGTACACCAGAGCTGGGATAACTGACTGTTCCCATTAGTCATTTGTTCCAGTGCCTAGCTTCTATCAGCTCCATTTGATACTCTTGGTTTTGTGTCAGAAAACACTGCAGGTATGTGACCCCTAACCAACCTTTTATGCACTATGGTGCTGCAGCGCTCTACGTCATGGCTAAGCAGAGGGGTGCCCAGACAGAGTGGCAGTCACCAGTGAGTGCTGCTTCCTGGGGCCAGCCCTCCCAGGGGTATTTCCACATGCAGTAATGCCTCCCTTCACAGCACTGAAGGCTGAAAATCTGGACATTTTTTTGGTGGCTATGTAATCCTATCAGGGAGCTGAGGTTCCCACTAAATGTTTTTGTTTGTCTGGAGTTGGTCACAACGCAGGCACATGTACTCTCCCTAAGACCTTGCCTTACCTTCAGCTTGCATTTCAAATGGGACTTTCGTCTGTCCATACAATAAGGATTAAAGATTTTTATACTTGTGTATCGTCATCCTAAGTAGGCAGACCCTAAGCCTTTCTTAATTATTTAGTTAATAGCTTCAAATGTAGGTATTTTACTAGTACACAGAAATCGCCCATGCTTATGAAGAACAACACAAAAGTATCTGTAACAGTTTGTCTGAAAGCTTCATCCCATCTGTCTCTGGCAGGGCCTTAGGTTATGCCGTAACAGGAGTTTAAGGAAGCAAGGGAATATATGCCTCTTCGCACTTTCCCAGTTTACAGCAATTTGCAGCTCAGGGACTTTGTGAGCCAGGTTTGGTTTAAATAACCCAGTGTAAAATTAAATTATCTGGACTGATTAAGTTGGTTGTTGTTATAAGAGCCCTAATCTGTAACATCTCCATCAAAAGACATTCCGCAGAGCGCCCTATTACCACCCAGAGATGAATGCGTTGTTACTGGACTTACTGTGCATTGGGAAAAGAATGACTGTGTGTTTATCTGGGAGCCAGCTTGCTGCTCCACCCTCTCCAGCTTCACCACAGTCAAGGACGCATAGAAAGCAGACGCCTTCCCCTCGGAATACTGGAGCTCCTGCAGAGCAAAGGAAAATCACAGCCCCTAGGTCAGGGCACTGAGCAGGAGTTGTCTGAATCCTTATGAGACAAATCATTTATGTTTGTGCCTTTTTATTGTGCTTTTAGAAACCCTGATTGCCTCAGAACAAATATTTTTATCCCTCTCTACAAAGCCTCAATGTAGACATACGTTTGCAGAAACAAGCATGCACTGTTCAATACAGAACAAATTTGCAGCTTGGAAGAAAAGCCAGCTCTGAGTTTTGTTGTTTTCCTATTGCCCATTAGATACTGCAACTCTGGAATGGTAATAGGTAATTCTTCACTTCCTAAAACTTTAATTTCTGAAGATGCCAAGTAACTTGGCAGATATCCAAAAAGGGCACAGCAAGCTCCTGTCTGCAAGAATTTCATACTGGTAAGAGGCTGTGTTGAAATCAATGACACTAAATGATACGGAGTTTGCTTAAGGTATTGAAACAAGATAGCCTTCAACCACATCATAAGAATACATCATTTTTCATAATGACATTTGGCTTTTCATTGCTTCCACTTGAATAAAGGAGCCCAAAACATCAGTGTCCAACCAAAGCTGGATTGAATGATAGATATTCTCTCAGAACTGATAAAGAACTCTTCTATGAAGACGGAACAAAAGAACTATGAAATAATGTTTCTGAGAAAAAGACCAAGTTCTAAAGTGAGACTTGTTCATTAAAAATATGAAGGATTTCCCATTCTGAATATTAAATAGAACTTTTCTTCCTTGTATTCATGAGCATGTCACCTAGCATGTCAGCATTTTTTTTCAGATATATTCCTATTGTAATAATAATTGAATAATCTAAATTAGCCTTGCAAGTACTGCAGACACATGTGTGTCAGTTTACATTTGAAAAAATGAGGGGGGGAAAAGCCCCATTCTTCACAACACCAGACAGTTTATGAGCAGAAAACTCTGTTATGCTGCTGAAATAGTTTCTCATTATTCAGTAGCTGCTAAAGGGAAAGCAGACTAAAGTCTAACAGTTAAGGTCAGTTCCAGCTGCTTTCTTAAGAGGACAGCTAACAACTGCAAAAGGTAGAGACACAGAACAGACCTCTCTCGTGCCCTGCTTCTGGCTAGGACAGAGTTAACATTCGCCGGAGCTGGGAGGAGAAGGGGAGCTGGTGGCCCCTGTGGCTGGGACCCAGCTGGGATAGTTAACTAATTAGCCAACAGCTGGGGTAAGTTTACCCCAATTAGCCCAGAGAGAGAGAGCAGGGGAGAGAGAGCGAGAGAGACTGGGTAGTCTGGTCCTGACTAGGGCTAAGCTACCACATCTTGATACAGAGTCGGAGTGATGCAGAATCTTTGGTAGGCGGAATTCTCCATCCACACGAGTTTTCACTGCTGCCTGTCAAAGGTAAGCTTGCTTATGTGCTTGACCCAAGCTCTTGCATGAAAAAAAAGAGCTAAGAACATACATAAACCAAAATCACTTCAATTTTCTGGATTTTGATATAACTATTTAAATATATTGCTATGTTATCTGGTTATTTTACTATCAAGTATTTATCTTCTAAAAAAAACCAACTGTGTGTCATAGGTGTTCTGGCAAACGTCAGATAGCTAGAATAATTAAAACAACATACAAGTGAAAAGACTAGAAGAACATTTGTAGGAAATGTTAGCTATCTGGAAAAAAGAACACAAAATTTCTGAAAGTCTTAGAAATTTTGTTTCCATTTTTTAGGTTAAATTTCCTACTGGTAATCACTAATAACTGCAATGGGATTTGTTGATTTAGTCATGGGAAAATTTGACTGATTTCCCCAGCAGCTGACATAAACAAGCGTGTATAATCTTCCATACGTAATAAGGAGGAAGGTTTCAAGCTTTTAGCACCCAAGGCAACCTTCCTCACTGTGTCTGAAAACAGCTTTTGTAATTACAGGCCCATCTTCCCATCTCCCTTCCCCCAGATAACAAACCAAGGGCCTCCCCCCAACAGGCACACACTTTGCATTTTCAAGCTTTTATTTTAACTGCTCGGGACACTTAGCAGATCACTTAGAAACCCAGGGGTTTGTATGATTGATGATTATGTGCAGACTCAGGAAGAGTCCGAATCCTGGTTTTATGATACTGGTTTATGTGCAGTGAAATGACTGTCACAACATCTGCCCGTTAGCTGTACAGATGTCATGCTAAGGGTTGAGGTGGGGTGTATGACACCCATACCGTTGTTCTGTTGAAGGAAGTACAATTTATCTGAAATTTAAACTTGAATTTTCACTGCCTACGGTGAAAGTGAAACATGATTAAAAACAACAGAAACACACCAACAGGTATTGCAGGGGAAGACTTTTCAGGAACGAACAAGTTTCCTTCACAGCAGTTACCTCTGCTTTCCTTTGCATGTTGCAGAGTGGTTTGAAAAAACCACGTTTCTCCCCAGTGCACCAGAGACCCCGCAGAACTTCCCGTTGTTTCACAGCAGAGCCCAGCATACAAATGCCGGGCATCCTAGAGATGAAGAGTGCGTAAAGTAGGGCTGATGGGGCACCTATTATCTTCATTCTCCCACCCTTGTCATTCCTGTGGATATCTCCTAAAGATTGCCAGGTTTTGGGGGAATGGACTATGTAATTTTACACATGTAAATTTGCAGTACTTCTAAAGTAAGATTCAGTCTGTACGAAATATTATTATTATAAAAAGTATGATATGAAGACAGCAAAATGTAGCAGATACCTTTGAACGACTTCCACAAGCCTTTGCACTGCCTCACATGTGAGCTTGTAGTACTTTCTACGTAACAGATTTTAGCAAGACCATGACATTGTGCTTTTAAAAAGAAAGAGTACCTGCTGTGCTCAGACCAATATTATGTCAACTTGATCAGTCAGGATTAAGTATTTTATGCAATAAAACTAATTCTTTTTCTGAGAGTCTTACAAGGAGGTGACTCTTCTTCCTTGTTCAGGTGAAATCAACTCATACTACCTCCTTGTTTCAACTGCTGCCTTACATCTATCTCCTTAAATGCAAAGGAATCGTTAGTTCCTTCTGGAGAGACAGGGCTAGAATACAAACAGGGAATTTCATCCTGTTACTTCCGAGGATGTTCCTTAGAGGGAACTTCCTGTCCTGTGTGCAAGAGTTCAAAATTCAGGCTGAATGAGCAGAAATATTTACACTGTGGTCTGTCCTAGGAGTTTTACAGTGTAGGCAAAGGATGCAGGCACGGAAGATTCAACATAACTGCCACTCATGGGTGAGTTCCATTCTGCACCAGACAGCTGGTGGTTCCTTGCCAGAGCAGAATTACCGTTAGCACAGTTCATTCTACGTTCCCTTAGTGCCTGCTCTTCAGTAGAAAGACCAATACACAATCGTGTTGCCTCAGGCTCATGTCTATACTTTCTTTTAATATTTTGACACTCTCAAATTAAAGCAAAATGAGGATGAAGATGTGTACATTTACTCACTTAGCAAGGCATTAATAATAAGTGTCTGTCGACAGAGACACTGTTCTGGGGCACTGCTCTATTCATGTGCCATTTATTGCCAGATGCTCTGAGCTATAGAAGAGGAACAGCTGAGTCAGATGGGAAGTCTCAGAGGCAAGAAGGGTCACCCAAATCTGCTGTTAGCATGGGAACTTATTTTTGTGTGCTGAATTCTGCCTACAGGGCTGGATTTGCCTGAGAGAAGAAAACAGCTTGAAGATACAGATCACTCGCTGCTGGTACACAAATAGCTTTTGTTTGCACAATAAATATATTTAAACATCTGGAAAATAGATGAATGTTGCAAACATCTAGGAGGCACTAGAATCTTAGATTTTCAGTTGCAAAGTTTTATGCTTTTAGCAAGCAAATGACTAGAAGGGAGAAAAAAACCCGCATGAAGCAAACCCCTCTGTCTCTTGCAGAGCAGATGGCAGCTCAGAGAACAGTTGGCTTCAGTTTTTGCCTCTAATTGAATTCTGCTCTGCCTAGCACTACTCAGCACTCATTTATGCTCAGACTAGTGTTTCTCTCCTCTCTTCACAACACAGCCACAGGTAGGCGTTGTCAGTCTGTAGCAGCCATTAGAGTTGTTTCACCACTGTTTGAAATGTAGTAAGTGGTGATAATCTCCAGCTGCTCTGAGGATTGATGATTCCTCCTCCTGGCTGCTGGAGCCCAGGGGTTTCCATCCATGGCCAAGGGACACAGCTGCCACTTTCCCATTTGCAGGTTAAATCAGTAGCAAACTTGAGGACCTATCATGGAGACACACAGAACACACAGGCAGCATGGACACAGTTGGCTGCACAGACTGCCGCAATAAAGTGAGTCAGGAAACAGCCTGGCTTTCTGTCGGTTGATTGAAGTGGTCTGCAGCCCAGTTGAGGTTGGCTGTTACTTTCCTGTGTGAATGAGACTTCAGAACTTTCCATTTCCTTATGTTTGCTCCACCCAGCGTGCGTGCCGGTCTGGAAATCTGGACAGAATATATTTAGTGATTTCATGCACAATCATTAACAATTCCCGGAATACTAATGCATAATCATTAGTTTTCCTAGAAATCATTATAATATTCCCCACCCACTTGAGCATGCTCAGTCTTTTGAGTCTTCTGGTGGTCTTGGGGGTCGTCAGAGCACCCCCTCCTCGAATTCGCTGGTCGAACCCCTCCTTAAAATCTCCATATATGGTCTTGGGAACAGGTTGCGTTGCTCCTTGATTTTCTGGCTCCAAAGTGATGGCTCAGGGCCTATTTTCTACAGGTGGTGTTTGGGGCCTACCACTGTTCTGCCGCTCTTCTTAATTACCCCAGATATGCTAGGCTAACTTCTAACAAACAAGATATAAACAAGATATAACAGTCCAAAGACGCCCCATTCCCTCTAAGGACAAATAGATTTCATATAAAATTTAACCTATGTGACTACAGTTCTATAGTTAGCAAGAATCTCCTCATATTGATACTTAATTATCAAAAATCATATTATTCTTATGTTAAAGCAATCATTGGTTAATCTTACTTAGCTCTACTGATTGGGGTCCTCGATACCCAGATCAAGATGGAAAGGGGAGGGGGTTTCCTAGCAGCAAACTGGTGTTCATAACAGTTTCCTTATTTTACAATTTACTTTTGATCAAGGCTAGCTAATTTTATTTCAAAATTAAGTTTTTAACTTTTAATATTTGCAACACTATCAATCTCTATTTCTATGGAGATGCTGTTTAAAATGTGAAAGGGTTTATTAGTCAAACTCATTGGCTGTCAACAGTTTGCTTGGGAAGCATTTTAGTGTCACCAAAATCAGAAATCAGTGCTGTCTGTTTATTAATATTTGAAAATTAGCTCCACCCCAGCCAGAGCCAGGACAGGCCTTCTAGATTCTCCAGACATGGCCTTTTAGTCAGAGTCATGGGATACCACTGTTACCTGGCTCACTCCATCACCTCTGTGTGCAGCCCTACATACTGCTTGGCTGCTCAGGAGATGGTGCTCCGTGTTTGTGTTTCAGACATTATCCACAGCACAGAATGACTGATGTGATGTAACGAACACAAACCAGAAATAAGGTGATGAATGTTGAGATGCCATTTCAACACATATTAGTACATTTCTGCTATTTGGATTAAAGGTAACGTTTTAGGACTAAGTACAAAGATTTTCCTGATATAGATCATCATTGTCAAACATTTTTAATACATAAATAGATACATAAATACCTAAATATTTGAAATAGCAAGCTTTCATGAAACAAATATTCCAAATAACGTTCTATTTTGGCACTCACTTGTTAGTCACGTACTGACAGCATGCTTAACAGAGTCACAGTGCTAACTGCATTGGCTGGAACTCCTTCAAGTCTCGTTTTATACATTGGTAATAACAATATATTGATGTTGATATTTTCTCTCATATTCAGACTTGAGTCTCTAAAAGCCCTCTACTGGTTTCAATTTTTTCTGTAAAACTGTCATTATCTTATTTGGTGAAGCTTTCATCCGGGCACATTAGCAAAACCTGGGAAGCTGGAAGGTGTCCTTGGTCTCTTTAGCAACAACTAACAACTAACTAACAACATCAGCGTATTTATCAACATTCTTCACATACCCAATCCCACACTAAAATCAAAACACAGCGGCTACTGAGAAGAAAATTAGTTCCATCCCAGCTGAAACCTGGACACCTTCCAGATCTATCTGTACAGAATGATCATAATCCACTGAGTCCTCTTTTGACAAGGCTGAACAAGCTAAACTGCTCTATTTGCATATCAGAAACTCCATTCTCTTTGTCACTTGTGCAGCCATTTAAATCACACAAAATGCAGTAGGCCTTGATTAAATTGTGGAACTCCATGTCGTAAAATAATGTGGAAATAGAATAAGTGGGTTAAAAGACAGCTGGTAAAATTCATAAAGGATAGGTCCACCAGTGACCATTATTTCTCAGATCTTGAAATTGCTGTTTGCTGGAAAAGAACTCCAAACATAGGATTCTCTCTCTCCTGATAATCAGCTCCCAAGTTAGACAAGAAATTCTTGTTTGAGTTACAAGTACTTTATCTTGTATGGTGCACTATCAATTTTCACAGTATTTGTGTTAATACAGCCTACACGACTGTTTACTTTTCTTTTACACTATTCTTGTTTATATTACCGCTACCTTCTAGTTTTATGTCAACACTGGCAAATTTTACCAAATCTTCCTTTCTTTTGTTAACAGTTTTGAGGTTATGTTCTGCATCTTAGCCAATGTTCTGCCATGACTCAAGTAATCAAATGCTTAAAGTTCAGCTAAATTAGGGCTTTGTGATTTTCTTTGTCTAGAAAATCAGTTCTCTCATCCAAGATCAATCATTAGCTTAGTCTAGCACTATATATAGATATACTAGAGTTATATTATTTCCCGTCTCCCCATTTACCTTCCATTTCTGAATATTCTTTTCCTCAAAATGTGTTCTACAGCCCTGACACCCCTGAAATCATATGAAAGGCTTCCGATTCCTTGTATTATGCCCACCTACTGCTCTGCCACCTGTCTCAGAACAGTCACCCTTTTCATTAATCCCCAGCCTGGCAATAAGACTTGTACTCAGCTGATCTCCAATGGCCTGACTGCTCCGCGCTCTGAAATGCTTAGGCACATCTAGGCTCATGCCCTTTCCAAAAAGAGCAAGAGAGAAAGGAGTGTTACTCTAGGATTATGCTCCACATGCTATTCAAGCCTTTTAAATACATTTAAATATGATTGTGTTGCCGTGTCCCTCTTTCCAAGTTTTGCGATAACTCCAATTTTCCTTTATACATTTTTGACTAAGAAATTACTAAGTATTCCAATTCTTGAAGCTTGTTCACGTCATTAGAAGATCGCAAGAACTATAGAGTATTGTCATTTTGCATATTCTTCTCATGAATGGTGGTATGTCCCTGCTGAAATGTGATGGTTAAAGTCTGCTCCTGCTGATATAACAGTACACAGAAATAAGCACAAATAAATTTGTTCTTCAGACAGGAAAAATTTAATTGGTTGAACAACCTCCACTATAGTAACACAAAGACAAGTATGAAAGCTAGACATTAGCACTATTTCAAATTCTGACATAAAAAATGTAGAATTAAAATTGCTATTTTAAAATAGAAAATCTAAAAAAAGCATATTATTTTTGTATACTTAGTGTTTCACACTAGAAATAGTAGTGAAAATAGAATGTGCTAAAAATAATTCTTAGCAAATACCCTGGTTATAGTTAATATTTACTATTTCTTCGAAAAATAATGAGTCAGATCGACTGGTGAGAGAGGCTGCAGGCTTTCTTTCCATGCTGCAGTGCCCTCTCCTGGATGTGGTGAAAATACTTAATTGGTTATTATAGATCTGTATGTCAAAGCGGTTGTAGTAACATAATTCATAAGGAAAAAAATCAGTCAAAATCAAGATTAATCTAGGGGTCTCATTGTTGTGTTTTAGAACCTAGAAAAACCATTACATCATTAAGCTATTAAATCTAAACATGTTGGAAGAAATAGAATTAATGTGAAAAATCTGAGCTGTGACATGTTAGATCAGTTCATAAGATCACAGGAGAACTCAATTGGAGAGTCATCTCAGGGGTCTCTGCCCCAGCCCCAGGCAGGGTCAGCCCTGGGCTCAGAGCGGGTTAGTCAGGGCTTTACCCCGTGGGCTCTCAAACACCTCTGCGGACAGAGATCCCACGGGCTTTGCTCCCCGCTGCACTGCCCGGGGAGAAGCTTTCTCCCCACATCCAGCCCAAGCCACGCTGGCTTTGGCGTGTGCCCTGCTCTCCACCCTCCCGCTGGACCCTGTCTGTGGCACTGGCCCCGTCTCCTCTATAACCCCTCTCACGTTCCAGGCGGCAGCCGCCAGCTCCAAGGGTGTCACCTCGTCTGGGGCCGCTCCGCAGCGGGCGAGCGCTGGGTTGGGCCCCAGCCCTGTGCCGGGCTCGCCACGGCCGAGCAGAGCAATGGCTCGGGCTGCGGCCTGGGACACAAGAGTGGTGCTACCGCTGAGGGCACACAGGAGCGGTGGACGGGTGAGCACAGCACCAAGAACAGCAGAGGGAAGGAAGCAGGAGTATAAAGGTTTCAATGGTATCACTGTTATTGTTCTTATTACTATTGACACATTTTCTGCATATACATATTCTTTCCCTTTCTGAAGTAATTAGATCTGGACTACTAATGATTAAACTGTTAACATTTCAATTACACATAGTAATTCCTGGCCTTATATAGAAAGTGTGTTTTCTCTTTGTTCACAAAGGAGATTTTGAGCTTAACCAGCACAGACACCACCATCCCCTTGCCCCCTCCTCAGCGAGGCCCTGCGCTACCCCGAGGCCACGCACGCTCCCCAACGCCTCCACGGCGCCGAGCCCAGGCCCCGCCGTGCCCCGCGCTGCGGCTGGCGCTGGCTGCACCCCGCAGCACCTCCCAGCCATGGCGGCCGCCAGCCCCGCACTGCCAGCAGCATCGCGTTCGGCCACGTCTGCGCCAAGCAGCCGGCGCGAGGGGCCTGCCCTGGCCTTGCGTTTGCCAGGCAGCAGCAGCAGAGCCAGGTGCGGGGCCACGCGCAGACACCTGCTGTGTCCCTGCTGTGTCCCTGCCCGTCTCCCCCCGGGGACTGCGAGCTGCCCGAGGCCTCCAGAGCACGGCTCGCTGAGCGCGTTCGCACCCGCCACAAGTGCTGTGGTTTGTCATTGCTAAGGAATACAAGAGATGTAACTCATAATAGGCATTGGTTGAAAATAAAATATTTTTGCTATGCAGTAACACCGAGAATCAAGTTGCAGTAGATTTTCAACCTCATCGAGGTAAATGTAAAACAATTGAAAAGTATTAAAGACTTGAAGGCTTTCATGAAAAATCTTTTTCCCTTAAGCTTCCTAAACACAATCTCCAGTTGCATTTTGGCTACTAACATGGAATCACCACACAAACATAGTGAGCTGTTATTCATCCAAAGGCACGTACTAGACTCTCTAGAATCCTAAACATTCCTCAGAGTCAAAAGTTAATTTCTTCTCACTTAAGCTTGTTCTTTCTCATTTTATCATTTATCTCCATTTATCTCAAAATAACATTTTTTTCCAAATATTTTTAACTAGCTCTGCCACTAATCCTAGTTATTGTGCTGGTTTTGAGAAAAAAACAAAAACAAAAACAAACCTACAGGTAAAAGCAACACTTTTTCAAAATATAAGCCTCTAAGAGACAGATTTGAAAACTTCACAATAGCCAGTTAGAATGCTTATCGCTAAGTGAACCATTTTCTTCTTCTGGTGGCTTGAAGAGGGTATCACAAACTTACTGATAATTTAATTGACAATCTATTTAAAAAACATGACTCCAGTATGCAAATAGAATAATTATGCCAGTCAATATCAGGAAGACTATTTAAATACAGGCAAGAACTTTTTCAATAATTTAATTCTTTTCCACCATTACCACAATAGTCTTCAGCATTTTATGAAAAAAATTAAACTGATTAACTAGAGGTTTTTAATCAATGTTTTGATTACCGTTATTACAAAGGGTAATTGTGCATTTTATTCACAGCCGCAGGCACACGCAACTGCGAACACTCGTCCGCCCAAGGAAGCACAGGAAAAAGCAATGCACAGCCTCATGCACTGAGAGGACCCCCAGATGTAGAGTGGATCTGCTCCTCTACCCTCTCTTCCAAAATTATTTTCACCACTTTGCTTTGACCATTCAGAAAACAATTTTTCGCTGCTGTTGCTGTTATAATCAAAACTATCTGTATGTGGACTTTAAGCAAAAATAATTAATGATATGAAAATGAAGGAAAATCCTCTTGTGGGCAGTAAATAACTAGAGACTTTAGCAATGTTTTAGTAAGTTGTTTGTGGATTATACTGCAGCTCAACAGAAGATCAGGGCGTGTGATCAAAGCTAGTCCCTCTCCAGATTGTCTGTGGCTAGCTGTGTGGCTGCGAGTAGCATCTCTTCATTCCCGAGCGCTGTGTCAGGGAAGGATGCTGTGGGTACAAGATGCTGAGTGGTTCCCTAAGGAGTCAGATCTCCACAATGAATCCATTGTTGTTACATCCCTGATGACCTGCTCTTTAATTAAGTACTGGGGCCCTGCCAGATTTCTTCTGTTTTACTGAGATTGACAACTCCACGTATTTAAAGCCAAAAATTTACTGCCTTGCTTTATAATTGAGCAGATTCTGAAATACAATACAGACTGTGCAACTTGAGAGCTTTGAGAAGGCAAATCAGGCATGAGAGAGTAAAGAACTCATCAAAACAGTGTGTGGAAAGCCTCTGCTTTTATGATTAAAAGCTCATGGGTCACAACAAGGACAGGGAGATTACTTGTCGATTACCATCACAGGCAGAACAGACTTGACTTGGGGAAATTAATTTAATTTATTGACAATTAATTATAACACAGTAGAATACTGAAATAAGAAATCTAAAAACATCTTCCCCGGCTTGATTTCACTCCTGACTTTTCTACCTCCTGCTCCAAGTGGCACAAGGGGACAGGAAAGTAGGTTGCTTTTTCTCTGACATTCCTTCCTCCTTACACTCTTCCCCTGCTCCAGCGTGGGGTCCGTCCCACAGGTTACAGTCCTTCACAGACTTCTCCAATGTGGGTCCTTCCCACAGGCTGCAATTCTTCACAAACTGCTCCAGCATAGGGCCTTTCCACGGGGTGCAGTGTGGACTGCTCCAGCATGAGTCCCCCATGGGCCACAGGTCCTGCCAGAAAACTTGCTTCAGCGTGGGCTCCTCTCCAGGAGCCTGCTTCAGCACAGGCTCCCCATATGCTGCAGCTTCCTTCAGGGCACATCCACCTGTTCCAGCGTGGTGTTCTCCACAGGCTGCAGGTGGATCTCTGCTCCACCTGGTTCTCCGTGGGCTGCAAGGGAACAACCTGTTTCACCATGGTCTTCACTATGGGCTGCAGGGGAACCTCTGCTCTAGTGCCCGGACCTCCTCTTCCTCCTTCTTCACCAACCTTGGTGTTTGCAGAATTGTTTCTCTGAAGTTTTCTCACTCCTATCTCACAACTATTGCACAGATTTTTTTTTTAGCCTTCTTAAATATGTTATCACAGAGGCACTACCAACATCTGTGAGGGACCCAGCTTTGTCCAGTGGCCCATCTGTCTTGAAGCCAGCTGGAACTGGCTCTGCCCAACATGCGGGCAGCTTCTGGTATCTTCTCACAGAAGCCACCATTAAGCCTTGTATTGATTTTCAGCACATTGTTACCTCCCCGACTGAAACAATCACTTGGATAGTCAGACCAGCGTCCCACTCTGCAGAACGGGTGATCTGGCAGGGCACCACGGCGGTTTTAGCAGGCAAGTACACCAAGGTGTCGTCTGCCTTTCAGCCTGTACACAATCTTCTTCCACTCTGAAAATTAAATGGATGTGCCCATTTTGATACGGATCTTGGGATGGGGAGGTAACAGGTTGTACAGAGTGTTTTGGCATGACATTGCTTACTCTTTGTTGATTTATTACATAATCATAGCAAACAGCACAGGGAAGAGGCAGTCGGTCAGGATACACAAACCTCTCGGGAGCAAAGACAAGAGTTGTTACTCTCGTAGCAGCAATGCACCCCACACGCAGCTGGGATATTAGTGCTGTCCTTAGCATCAGCAATAAAGCAAATTGATCGGATTGCTAGTTTTCTCAGGTGCAAACTGTAATTCGGAATTTAATACTATAGCCACAATACTGGCTCCTTTGAGAGCAACACATTGTGCCAGAATTTGTCTATTAGGGCCTTTAAAAATGAAAGTAAAACTCTTCCACACTATTCTGTGTGTGTTTGTGAGAGTTTCCATCTTTCCTGTCTTTCAGCTTAAAAAATTCCATGTAAGGGAACAGAGGCTCCAACTTCAGCACCAAGTTTCACGGCAGAGTGTGGGACTATCCATTGTGGTATGCGACAGAAGTGCCCAAGCACTGGACCGACCAAGAAGGGTGTCCCCAGAGGAGCAGCCTCACCAGTGGCTGGAAATCTGGGTTTTGTCCTGTGCTGTCTGAGGGCATGGTGACAGCCTTTTTGGAATGTCCAGGTGCTCTTCAGAAGCAATGTAAACACCGATGTTTGTTGTCATTGTCAGCGCCTGCACTCCTCTGTCCGTGGATTTATCTCAGTTTTTCGGTTCTATTGCTATATTAATAATTTTTTAAAAATAAAGTCATATTAGACATTAAACCAATAAAAATCTCTCAGATGTCAATCATCTGTATGTTTTTAAGTCACATACAAGCATTCGTCAAAATTACCTGCTTGAAAAGACAATTACTTGCCTTGCAAGACCAAATGCATGCTAAGTGGTGCACCCTAATATTGAGGTTTTGATTCAAAGCTAGCATGAAAGCTTGGCTCATAGTCAACATTTTCATACTCTAAGCTTAAAATTAGTCCCATATATTTGAAAATATGTTACATCCACAAAAGCTGGAACTATTTCATGAAAAAGGAAAATATTTTTAGAACTTTTAAAAAAAATCTAGTCACCATTTTTCATTTCATATTTTTAACCTTGATTATCCTTTTTTGTTGAAGAGGATTTTACAGCTAGATATTTAGACCATACTTTCCAGGACAATCACCAGCACATAATGACTTTGCATGGCCAGGGCAAGCCCAAATAACATGTTTTTCAGTTTATTCAAACACAAAGTTATGCATCTGGGAGAAATGCAATGTAGGCCATATCAAAGTCTAAGTGATGGTTGTACAGAGCGATGATTATTCTGCAAAAGGCATTACAAACACGCAGATGAACATGAATGCCCTGAAAATCAGTGTCCAAAAGGAAAAGGGAAGTTATACTACTATGAAAGCTGGCATTTCCTCCTGGAAAACTGCTTACAGTTCTAAAAATCAGCAGACAGAAAAGTTATAGTACAGACCATAACATAAATTAATCTGTTTCAGTTACTCTGGGGAAACCTGATCACTGTCTGTAAACATGTATATTGCTAGAGAAACATGATGATAGATCATATAACAGAACAGATAAGGGAATAGCACCCAACACTACTTAAGAGTGCGAACAGAGAGCAGGTAATTCCATATAGAAGTCATGTCTAGAAATTTAATACAAGTTTTATTTATAAACTGTATTTTACATCTATAAACTATATTTTTAATTATAAACTATTTCTAAACTATCTAAAACTTTAATAAATATTTTATTATTGGAATAAGTTATTGTAATGGAAATAATTTAATCTCACGTGCAATGTTTTGCTAAAAGATATGTTCCAATTCAGTCACGCTACCTGCTAGTGAAACCAGCTAGCTGTTTCACCTCCACGCTGTGCAGGCGAGGCTGGTCATCGCAATAAGCCTACCTAACAATTCCAGCACAATGTGCATGTTACTTTTAGCTGAAATTTCATTCTTATATGATATTATATTATATTAAAGAATTGACTTTGTATTATGACATTTAACCAAAAGCATATTTAAATCAGATGTTTGAAAAATAACTTTTAAAAGCTAGAGTTACTTCTTATTACTTGTAGACTGCTCTATTAATGATGAAGGTGCAGTATTTTTTTGTTCTTAAATATGAAATCATAATGCAGAGAGCAGTTTATCATTTTTAATAAGGAGATATTTCAAAGCCTTCATCTGTCAGAACCATTAGAAAATGAAGCAGAGTGTTTCAGGAAATAAATTGGTAAGCTTGATTTTGAGAGATAAATGAAGTACAAGCCATGGAGACAATACATTTTAACCATAGTGAAATTGAGTAGATGCTTTACAGTAATTATTCTTAAAAAAAACAAAAGAGAAAGACATGCTACATTGAATACCCTCAATGGAAGAAAAGAAAGATAAATCAGAAGTTAGGGAAAGTATCCTGTGCATCTAAACCTCCATAAACAAAGTCAGATAAAATAAGAATCTGCCCAGTTTTCTGAACACCAAAAAGTTTAGGAAAATAAATATTTTAAAGCTCTGGAGAAAGGAAAGAAACCTTCTATTAGACCTTCCTAGTTTCAGCTAGAAATAGACATGCTGTTCTGAAATGCCACTCTGGACACACTCTAGCCCGTCTCCACGTACTCAGCTGCCCAGATAATGATAAGCAAGCACAAGACGCCCTGATAAACTCCTTATTCCCAAACTGTGGTCTGGGAGCCAGGGGAGTTTTGAGGACCCACAGAATTTGTCAGTAAGGTCATAAGATTTCTGCTGTGCTCAAATAAACATCTGATGGGAGCAGTACATGCTGTTCCATCAGACACCATGTGTGATTTTAACTT
Source organism: Tetrax tetrax (assembly GCA_009806455.1). Taxonomy (NCBI): domain Eukaryota; kingdom Metazoa; phylum Chordata; class Aves; order Otidiformes; family Otididae; genus Tetrax; species Tetrax tetrax. The sequence continues at coordinate 345,311 of WHYT01017331.1, forward strand.
TCCCCTTCCCGTTCAAGAAATGAATTCAACAAAAGCTGTCTCCTCAGTTTGCAGGCAGGAAGTCCTCCCATCTGTGTTTTCTGGAACTCCATTTTTGCTGAGGCGAGCCCAAAGATTCTTTATCAAGCAAAGGCACCTGGCCCATGCCAGCGGTGCGTCGGACAGCCGACGGCAGCACATGCAGAGCCGTGCAGGGCGCTGTGCATGGTCCCACTGTTTGCTTCCAAGCAGGTGCCCCAGGTCAGTGCGGCCACTGCTCTTTCTGCCCTGTCCTGCATATACGGCGCCACGACGGCCAGGCCCAGGAAGAGCAGTGGGTCTGGGTGCTCAAAAGGGTACGCCCTGCCCCTGGCAAGAACCCGGGAAGGCAGAGAGCTTCCACCTGACTCTCAGTCCTTTTGATCAACCTCTGGTTTATTATCAATCAGTTCCTTATTTTATCCATGTGGAAAATGAACCCCAAATTCACTGTTGTGGTGGTTTTGTTTGTTTTCAAAAAGAGGGATGGGAGTTTTGTTTGAGGTTTTTTTATGAGACACTAACATCAACATCGGGCTCCTTCCCAGTGACGCAGCAGCTGAAACTGAAGCCCGCTATCTACAGCAAGGGTGTAACCAAGTACAGATAGCATGTACGTCAAGTGCGACAATACGCGAGAGGTGGGCCGAACTGTGGTACAGCTGCAGTCGATTTTGGTGACCAGGACAAAACTGCCCAACAGTAACAGTACTGTTGACAGTAGTGGTGACGTTGGACATACTGAATTGCAAGGCATCCGATACCAATGTCCAGTTCCCAAGGAGATAACTAAGTTGACTGCCCACTGCTAACTGTCCCTTATTGTAAGGGACACATTAACCTTCTCTGGTTGTTGGTGATGTGAGACAAGTGAGTGTGAGACGTGCCAGTTGCCTCTGTCATTTGGGTCATCCTCTCAAGGTAATGACAAGCAGGAGTGCTTTCTATGTTACAACTGCATTTGATGGGTATTATTCAATTTAAGTGACTCAGAGTGCAAACATGACTTAAGTGAAGCCAGAGGGACTGACATTGATAAAGGCAGGTCATGTATGCTGCATATGCACAAACAGCAGCAGGTCACAGTTTACGTTTACCACTCTTATCTTTATGTTCTCATGCATCTGCCCTTGTTGAGCAGATATCAAAACACACTGAGCATCTGTGAGACGTGCCCTAGATAAGTTTTCTCCTATACTTTACTGTCTGAAAGATGCAGAAAATCCATTAGTTGCTGCCGTATGAGAAGGAGACCGTCTCATGCTCCAAAATATTGTGTACCTTCTGTTAAAAGGAGAGGTTCGTGGTGCCAGACCTGCCTGAACACGGCTTAGCCACACTGCAGCTGTATAGACACCACAAGCAGCCTGAATATTTGCACGAATCAGCCTGGTCTCCCCAGCATAACTGTCCAGCAAGAGCACTATCAGTACAGGAAAATAAGAAACAGATGAATCACTGGGAGACATTCAGTACAACACGTTTTTAAAAGAATACTTAAAGTTTGGGAAGCATGGACGCTCCAATAGCAGACTCCCCTGAAGAAGAATGTGCACTTTCCTAACTCTCTGAGCTAGAGACAGATCTGCTGCCCGCAGGCAAAATTTCCAGTTTTTGCAAGCAGTGGAAAAAGCAGTATCAAATATGAATTTATAGATATGAAGACCCGTTACTACTGAATCCATTAAAGCAACAGCAACCAGTTTTTGAGATGAATAAGAATAGCTATTTTGACTAGTAAATTAAAACTTGAAAGAATATGAAACTGTTATTCACACCCTTTGAGATTCATGGTCCCTATTTATTATGCAAGCATCTTAATTAGCTGGCAAAAAGTATCATTTAAAAAAAAGTATACTTAATAGTTATTTATTCTTAACAGTAAATTGAAGACCTATCAAATAAATTACCTGAAATAAATTTATCATTAGTAGCTTCAAACAGCACACGAAGGAAAGTGTTATTTTTACTGGTATTTATTTATTTGTAGAGCAGCACGTTATAAAAACACTTTAAATGCTTTGCCTCAGGCTTATAAACTATGAAACCTCTTAATTATTATGTGGTCCATCGTCGTGGGCAGATCACAGCCAGCAGCTGAACCCCCACCTGGTCACACACGCATTCCCAGCTATCAGCCGAGTACGGGACACGTGCAGCACAACGGAGGCCTGAAAGAGCGATGGCCTGTCTTTCTTTTGGTTTTTTTTTTTTCTTTTTCCATGTCTCTCTGTCCAGCTCCCAGTCCCTGTTCTTTAATTCCTCCCTCTTCCCTGCAGCACACTGCTATTTTTTTCTGTTCGGCGTTGTGTTCTGTCTGGCCGTCTGTCATACGTAGCAATTCCTCCCTCTGTGCCTTGTGGCCCGTTGCTTTTCCTAATTTTATTGTTGCCTCTCTCTGTTTCCCTCCCGGTCTCTGTTTTTTTAATTCCTCCCTGGCAGAATAGGGCTTGAGAAGGCACCCTCAGCTTTGTGCCAGTATGTCCCGTTTCTTTGTTCAAGATGAGCTGGCTAGAGATGTGTAACTCTCTTATCGCCAAAATAATTTCCTTCGGAGTATTTTTGAGGCTCTTGAGGTGCACACCTCCCGTCTCGAGTAGAAAGGTGGGAGCTGCTGCGCAGCCCTGGAGTGCTGGTTTCCCGCACGCACCGCCCTGCGCTGGGACTGCCTTAGCGCACGTTCCTTCCTTCGAGTAGCACCAGAGTACACCTTCCCAAAAACGGCTCAGGGGAGAAAGTCCCCTGCAGCTTTCCAGGTTCCCATGGGAGGGCGGGGAGTCATCCCACTGCCCGTGAGCCTGCTGCCTCGGGAAGGGCCGCCGGTCTCCCCGGAAAACGCTGCGGAACGGGAGCTCTGCGAGGCGCGGAGTCGCTGAGCCCCGGCTTCGCACTCGCCAGGGCCGAACTGGAGTGGCTGGCTCTTGGGCGGAAGGTCGGGTCTGAGCTGAGCCCAGCTCAGTTTGCGAACGGTGCCTGGCACGGGCAGCGCCGGGAACGGGGCTCCTCACGGAACACCCCGGGCTCCGGCGCGTCCTGCCCCCCTCGGAGCGCGGCGGGGTTACCCAGATCGGATGGGTTCCCGAGCTCCCGACTTCCGCCGGCCAGAACAGAGGGGTTTCGAAATACCACAGCGAGCACACAGCGGGATCTGCTTTAGAATGCGGGGTTTTAAGCTTTCCACGGTGTCAATTCTGTTAATTAATTTCACTCGCGCGGCGCGCCACCCCTCCGGCGCTGCCCGCCCTCCCCCTACAACCGCCCCGCGGCGCCGGCCGGGACGGGGCTGCGCGCTGCCCGCCGCAGGAGCGCGCGGGGCGCGGGGCTGGGGCGTCGCTCTCAGGCCGACCTCGGCCAGCAGGGGGCGCTGTCGCTCCGCGGCTGGGCGCGGGGGCGGTCCCGCGCGGCGGGGGGCCCGGCGGGGGCGTGGTCTCCGCCGCCGTTGAACGGCCGCGCCGCGCGGAAGGGATTTCGGCGGGGCCGGGCCGGGCCCAGCGCAGCCGCCGCTGAGCGGGGAGGCTGGGTAGCGAGTGAGGCGCCTTTTGGCGGTCCCGCGGCCCCTCTGCAGGCCTGTCTGACCGAGCCTGCTGGGGGCTGGGCCGGCAGCGATGGCAGCGGTGGCCGCCAGCCCCCGGGGACGGCTCGGGGCCTCGCGGTGCCTGAGCCCCGCCGGTGTCAGCCGCCCCGGAGAGCAGCGCCGCTGTGCCCGCGGGCCGGAGCCTGCGGCGGGTGAGCCCGGCCCCGGGGTGAGCGGTCACCGCGCAGGGCGCGGCTTCTGCCCCCGCGGTGGGGAGGTGGCCCTTGGCTCGCCTGAGGAATAGCGGAGGCGGGGGCGTCGCTTCGTTGCCAGCGGCGGCTGGGAGGACGGTCTGGTTTCGGCCGGGGGAAGCCGGAGCCGGCAGCGGGGGCCGCTCATCGAGGGCCTGCTGAGGACGCGGCGGTTCGGGCGGGCGGCGGCGGCTCTGGCCGTGACACAGGTAAGCGTGGGGCGGCTGCCGGTGGCCTGCGGACCTTTCAGGGAAGCCCCGGTCGGGAACGGTTCGGCTCAGCGAAGAGCAGACAAATGCAGGTCTGTCCCTGCTCGTTTTCAGGGTACGGTTCTTCAGGCCGTTTGAAAACCTTTCGGCTGAGTACATTTGGTGTGGCAGACGGCAGATCTGTAATCTGAAAGAATTTGAGTGGGGGGAAGAGAAGGTAGTTTTTGTCTAAAATCTGTCAGCCCACCTCGTGTTTTTCCGTGTAATGATCTAGTGTCCTGTGACTGCAGCAAATGGCTCGGTCCGGCCATTCTGGTAGGTAATTTCTGGAAGTGTGGGTGTGTAGGCATGGTGAGGTTTGTGCAGGGTTACAGAGCCCCTTGTGCTTTTTAATTAATAGATATGTGTTTTAGACCTGGCCTCTTGTGTTGAATGGCCTTTCTTTAGTGCGTGGTTCTGTCTGTGTTAACGAACATTTTAGCTCACGAATGATACACCTGTGCTGTGAACCTCTTGCTATGTCATATGGCTGTTTCATAATGTCCATGTAAATCTAGCCAGAACTTTTCTGCATGGTCGTGAAGGCTATCAGCTCGAAAAAAAAAAAAAAAAAGGGCAGGAGAGCAATCAAGGAGGTGGTGATCTGTCTGCTGCTGCGCCTTCAAAACAAGTGGTCTTTATTTTCATCATGAGAGCGTGTGTCTGAGGTCAGTGGTGTGGTGTTACTCTTGAAAGCTTAGATAAATTATTTTCTTTTTGAGCAGTACATCTTGAGTTTCTGAGGCTGCCCTCAGAAACCATTTAGCCCAGTTTTTCTAGATCAAGGTCTGTTACATGATATCACTGTCTCTTACTAAAAAGCTGCTAATGTTTGCCTTCAGGAAGGGCTGCGGTGCCTCAGGCTGCACTTCTGTTGTGTTTCAGAAGGGACTGGAAGCAGGGTGTTCTCAGAAAGGCTGCCGGGAGGAGAGGCAGAGGAGAGGTCTGCTAAAACAGCGCTGGGGCTGACGCAGGTAGCCTGGAAGGGGCTGTTTGGCTTCTGGGAGTTACAGGGGTGAGGAAGGAGGGGTATGTGTTCCCTAGCGTGGGAGGAAGCTCCTCTTTGCAGCTGAGCAGTTGAGGGGCCCAGTCCCACAGGGTTCTGGGTGGTCTCTCAGCTCCAGGGATGCAGGTGGAGGCTCAGGAGGTGACAGAGTTCCTCTGCTGCTGGCCAGTGACAGAGCAGAGGGTGTCCCCCCAGGCCTGTGTCTCAATGGTGAGTTGGTGGGGCCTGAGTGCCTGTGAAGGACCAGCCTGCTGGGTCCCAGGCCGGTTCTCCTCTGGAGGCAGGTAGGGCAGGAAGCCCTCCAACAAGGGCAAGGGTTAGTGTAGCATAAAGTGAACACCTAGCTCTCCCTTTAAGCTTCCAGGCTCAAAGACAGCGGGTGCAATGAGAGTTTGTGCCAGTAGCTGTCTAAGTGACACAATGCTGCCTCAGTTTTTTTGGATTCTGGTCCATGTCAAGACCCTGTAGTGAGCAGATATGATAAATGTCAAAGCTGTTTAATCACTGAACCGCGTGCCTGGCCTGAGTGGAAGTATGCTCTGTTGGTGTGACTTTGTTGTTGAAGTTGGTTTCTTCTTGGCAGAGAGCTGTTATCTGCCCCAGTGCGGAAGGGAAGGCAGCGCTGAGTTAGCGGCATATGGACTAGCAGTTGGCCGGGCGGGACCTGCACGGCCCTTGGATTGGAGACCTGCGTGGGCGGTCAGCTGTCGGGGAGACAGGAGAGAGGCAGTGGTCTGGTACGAACAACGGCAGGATGGCAGAAATGGTACCTAGCGGGCTGGCGTAGTGAAGACAGGCATTCATAAATCCAAATGGTTTTACCTGAGATGCGGCCATGTGCGGTGGTCCTTCCGCCGTTAGGCGGGGGCTGTGCTTTGCGGGTAATGCAGTCTCTCCTGTGTGTGCTCACGCTGTGCGTGTTGTCCTGCCTGCTCTGAAAGAGGCTGTCCTTGCTTTCCTCCTCTCTCCTGCTGTTGGCCCCATACATGACTGCCTTCACTGATGGTAGAGGGACAGAGGAAGTGTTGTTAATAGGGTTATTTAAAGCGGTGTGGATTTGAGTGTAGATCAAAATGTTCTTGTGGGCTCATTTTCTGGGATGTAGTAAGAACCTACTATTGCACACGAATTGTGTGCAGCGGGAATAAATACTTCTTTGTCTTAATGAATTGGGGAGGGAGGGGTGGTGCATAAGAGCCAAAATGCTACACATCATTAAAAAATCATAGGTTTGTGGTCGTCCTGATGGTCTCGGGAACACAAAACACATGAAATGAGCTGAAGTATTTTTCAGGGCAATCCCAAGTCAACCTTGCAGACTTAAGTCCTCACTCTTGAGATAACCCTTGCGATCTATGCACAAGTCAGGAGTCTGCTTTACGTCCCGCATTGCTTAGGGCAATCCTAGGGGAAGTTGGTGTGACCCAGTGGGAGACGGTGGGGTTATCGCTGGGGATGACACATTCTGGGTCCATTGTCCGGTGCGGTCATCTTGTATGGGTTATGCCAGGTGAGTTATCTGGTGTGGGTTATCCTGCGTGGACTCCCCTCTGTAGGTCATCCTTGTACACATCTCTCCACTGCACCTTTGTACCCACACGTACCCCTTGTCCTTGCGTGTCCGTCTCTCCCTCGTATCTGTCCCCACTGTCCCACTCTGTCTTTCTCTGCCCTCCCAAATCGTTCTCAGTAAAACACCCCGCTGTGCGAGTTTTTCTTCCTTTGTGAGTTTTTTCGCCTGTGTTTGGCCCGTTGCATGCCCTGCGCTCTTGTTTTGTGTCCCCATTCCCACTGCTACGCCCATGTTCGATGCCCCTCTTGTTGGCACTGCCTCCCCATAACCCCTCTGTCTCGGAATTTTCGGGGCGCTACATGTGTTCCCCAACTTGCCCAGTGCCCCCTCCCGCCCCCCCAAGTTCCATGCAGATTGCTTTAATTATAAAATGAAAACATTCTAAATATTTTAATTTGAAACTCAGAAGTGTTTTCATCTACATCAGTTGCGTGTCTCGGGTTTTCTTTTTCTGTATTTTTTTTGTTCCGCTTTTCCTTACCAGTGGTGGCTGGTTTTTTCCTTAATATTCAACTGTTGTTATCTCAAGTCCCAAGAATTGTCCCTTTGAGCTTTCTGAGTCTCTCCCCATCCCATCAGGTCGGGGGCACGGATTGGGCAATTGTGTGCTGCCTAGTTGCTGGATGGGGTTAAATCGCGGCGCAAGGACAGTTGCAAGCCTTGCCAGCTCATGCTTTAGGCTCTCGGTGTCATTCCCAGTGTCTTGATGGTCCGTCTTTGTCTTATGGCCTTGCTTTATAGGGCCTTTTCCTCTTCTGTTTTGGGCAGCAGCGGTTGTGGAGCCGCTCCAAGTAGCCACTCTCTCGAGGGCAGGGGGGTGGCAAAGCCACAAGCTGGTGCACCTTCCGGTCGGAGGAAGGCAGACACCTATGGCTGTGGATCGGTATTCCGGAAGATGGAACTGAAGGCCGTCTGACCGGCAGCTGCCTCCCGCTGCGTGCAAGACAGCGCCTGCTTCTCTGGGTGAGGAAGGACGGCATTTTGAAGGCCGCAGCAGGCTGGATCGCCAAAGCGCACCGCAGTGGGTACTGGGTGAGCGAGGCTACGTTTCGAGGAAGCTTTGTCTCGTAAGAGCTTTAACACATCCCCCTCTTTTGTTCGGAAGATTTAGATTCCTACCCAGCTTTAAACTAAGGGGTTTTTCCCTCTCTCTGCTGAATGTCTGCTGCCAGTGTTTCACTGTGGTGGCTCTTTCTTCGGCCATGAAGGTACGAGACGGACGGAAAGGAGCTATAGCGGTCTGCAAGTACGAGGTACGTCTATGATGTGTGATTGCATTTTTCCTAAGGGACTTGCCCGTGTGGATTTTAAAGGGAACGTTAAGAATGGGGCGATTTTCCTTCTGTAATCTTTTAACTAAATATTTAGACACAAGTAAGAAAAATCAAATGACGTGTGTTCTGGAGCATGTTCTGCCCATGGAAAAGTAATTTGTAGATTATGGACAAGGGGGTGAAAAAAAAAAAACCCCACTCAATTTTGGGAAAGTTGGTGTGAGCCAGTGAGAGATGGAGGGGTTCTCGCTGGGGATTACGCATTGTGGGTCCATTGTCCGGTGCAGGTTATACTGGGTGAGTTATCTGCTGTGGATTGCCCTGCGTGCACCCCCCTCTGTAAGTCACCCCTATGCACATCTCTCCTATGCACCTTCCTACCCACACGCACCCCTTGTCCTTGCGTGTCTGTCTCACCCTTGTATCCGTCCCCACTGTCCTGCTCTGGGTGTTTCTCAGCCCTCCTGACACGCGGATCAAACTCTACAACTCGGAGAGAGTTACAAAGCAGATATGTTTATTTGGCGCCAGGTACGTGGGGATCGCTCCTCCAAAAGCACACATGCCGACAGCGCATTGTACCAGAAATTTATACCGCGCGGGTATACATATTAATAGGATTGCACAGTACAGATATACATATGCATCACTGAGGCGGGGTTATTAAAACCCGCTTGTATTAGCATTTCAGATCTGTCTCTGGTGGTCGTTTACTTCTTCAGAGATCTTCTCTTCCTCTAGATGAGCTTCACTCATTCACCCGTGCTCTCCTTTCACTTGGGGATTTCGGCAGTTTCTTAACAACTTCTGACCAACGTTGCAGCTCCTGTTATTGTGTCCTTTGCTTTATGTATTAGCCCTTGAGGAATACAAGTTTCTTGACAAATACCAGTCCCTGATAAGCTTAAGTGAGTTTCAAGGCAAATAGGATTGTTAGGCATTGTCTAGCCTTTAGACAGTCTTCTAAATCAAGCAAAATTTAGCAGACAGTTAATTCCCTGTATCGCTCCCAAATGCTTTTCACTAAAACACCCCCCTGTGCGAGGTTTTCCTCCCTTGTGAGTTTTTTTCCCCTGCGTTGGGC